>CALSCE010010855.1:1390082-1404656 GCA_943593645.1 Bovichtus variegatus | reverse complement strand
TATATGTGCTACATTAACATCTGTGTATGTGCTACATTAACATCTGTATATGTGTCACATTAACATCTGTATATGTGTCACATTAACATCTGTATATGTGCTACATTAACATCTGTATATGTGTCACATTAACATCTGTATATGTGTCACATTAACTTCTGTATATGTGCTACATTAACATCTGTATATGTGCTTCATTAATATATGCTATTCAATTAATACACAGGTTCATATATTCATGTAAATTTGTGGGAAAAAAAATTGGTTTAAAAAAATAAATTGTCTAATCAACAAAAAAATTTCGCAACCCCCTGCAGTACCTCCACGGACCCCCTGTTGAAGAACTCTGCCCTAGAACATATCCTCGTACATTCCTGCCTAGCTCTTTCATTGTACGCATTTCTTAATTTTGTGTTTTATTGTGTTTCTTGTCTCTGCACTGGTACTCTGATTATGATTCTAGACCAGACATGTTTGTATTCCAGAGACTCATGAAAGTATAGTTGCTGTTTCATAGTCTTTTATAACCTGACAAGAATATAATTCAGGGCACACATTGGTGTTGTTTTTGGTATGTAAGGTCAATTTTAGATTATTATGAATATCAAATTCAAGGGTATTTGGCTGTGAGTGTGTGTCGGGGTCTTACCTGACATACTGGTGGGGTTCAAGGCCGAGACGTCATCCTCAGAGCCTCCTCAGACATCTGGGTACCTACCTAGCTGAACACAGAGCCAAGAAACCATGAATCACTGAGTGCATTCCTTAGATACCAGCTGACAATAACAAAATGTTAAAATGAGGTGTTTTGTGCTCACAGCTTGCCCCTCCCTGCTGTGCCACTTTAACAAACAACTACAATCGTGTGTGAAGAGGAAAAAGTGCAACTAATTGGATGTAACGTGTTTGATGTTTGCATCTCACGGGACATCTGAGGATACAGCTTTGACTGTCGTCAGTGTATCAAGTGCTGCACACAGGCTGCTCACATGTTGTGGAGCCGGTTAAAGGGTGACATCTAGTGGTCGGACAGGGAAGACCCGTTTACATAACCTCAACGTTTTTCAGAAATGCCAAATCTGAGGTGTTGAGAGCAGATGTTTTTATTCTCAAACACATGAAAAGCGTAAACTGTTTCATCTGTGAAGAGCCACAGCTGAGTGGAGGTAAAGCAGAGCGAAGAGATCTGCTGTAGTTCCTCAGAAACACACACACACACACACATACACACACACACACACACACACACACACACACACTAGTATGTCGGGGTTGATTTTAATCCTGCTTTTGTTTTTTTACTCCGCTCCATGTTCACGTGACGAGCGGTTTACCTCAACAGTTCAGGGTGAACCAGGTTTGCTTTCTGGATCCTCTACCTCTTCTGGACTTGGCTCCTCAATGAGACCAGTAGAGGAGGAGGGCAACAATACAACTCTAACTATACTCCATTTAGTAGCTTTTGTAGATGTCCCCCGGCAGCGTGGCCTGGGAAAACCGGGAAACAGAGTTGTCAATTTAGCGAACCAAAGAATTGTTGGGCAGACATTTAGCAGCCAGGCTGAAACAGGTAAGTGACCGTAAATGATTCGGCTCAGTTGTCAGTTTATAAATTACACCTACAACAACAATCCTGCAATAAGTAAATTGAAATGATCGATTACTTTGTCCACCTCGCTTGTATCCACGAGGAACAGAATCCGCTCTGTGAAACAGTTCCAGCTGCGTGTATTCAAGAAGCGTCCGGTTCTTATGCTAAGCTAGGTAGCCGTAAGTGATCTTAGTGAAGTCCCACAGCGTTCCCCATGTGAACCTTAGAGGGCATTTTAACTTTCGTCGCGAACAATTTGCGAGATAAACAGTAGAAATTCAGCACTCAGGTTAGAAAGTCATCTACTGGAAATGGCCGCAGGCAGGTGTTTGATTGGCCGACGCAGAGTTTTGCTGGATGACGCTGTGCCGGGTTTAACCGACGGACCTGCACCTCTGTGTTAATGAGGAAGATGTGTTTTCTCACGCAGTTTTAGGTGAAAAATCTAAAAGTATTTCTGTTTAACCTGTTATCTTCTAAGGTGTTCTCATGATCCCACAGACGACTATCGTCTGCTCAGAATGATGGTTTCAGGCTGAACATACAATACAGCAAAAGGGGCGAGCAGAGCGCAGCCATGTTGTATGGTCTGTGGAAATGTTGAATTTAAAGATAATATAATACAAATAAGAGTTTCCCCCTGACGGACGGAGTCACACGAGTCCAGAGGTCACTGACTCAGCATTAAACAAACATAGATCCTCGAAAACCTAAAGTCTCTTTGGGCCAGCTCCAAGGCTTTTCCTTGGATGCTGCAGCAGCAGTATAATCCAGACTGTCTGCATGTTTCAACACGTAAAAATGTAAAACATTCAGGTGGTTACTGTGTTGGACTGAGAAGACTTCTCACTGCAACATTTTCAAGATGTTTAATGTCCATTAACCGCATTTAAACCCTGGAGTGGTAATCTATTACATTCAATCAAACCTTTTCAGAATCAGAAAACCTTTATTCGTCCCACACCGGGGACATTTACAGCGTTACAACAGCAAAGGGACAGTGCAGATAAAGGGCATATAAAATAAGTACAAAATAGAATTAAAAAAACAACAACCGTGGTTTTTCAGACAAGAAATGCAAATGGTAGCTGCACAGAGGAAGAAATGCTTCGAGCCTCTGACTTGAAGTAACCTCATGGTGTGTGTGTCCTCA
This sequence comes from Bovichtus variegatus, assembly GCA_943593645.1. NCBI lineage: Eukaryota > Metazoa > Chordata > Actinopteri > Perciformes > Bovichtidae > Bovichtus > Bovichtus variegatus. The sequence goes on along the minus strand of CALSCE010010855.1, from coordinate 1,401,912 downwards.
GCCGACCCAGCTCCACCTGCTCCTTTAAGCGGCGACGAGAAGAACCTTTTATTAAACCCTGCGTTAAACAACCAATTTCCATTTTGTAACTCTGCCCACATATTATTATTATGTGTTTTTGAAGGTCAAGAAGAAAATAAAACGCTAAAAGAATTACAGCTTTCGTAATTCCTTTGCACTGGAAGAACAGCTGGCTTGAAAAGCATTAGAGGAAACTCTGCTTCGGTTTCGCTGCCTTTCACCCAAGAGAGCATTTAATATCCAGACAACAGCTGGGGGAGGCCCCCGAACGCTGCTGCATCCATACAACAGGTTTCTAAAGCCCTAATGAGGACGCGGACACACAGAGAGACGCCCCAAGATGTTGTTGCAGGAACAAATATTGAAGATAGATGGAAGGAAAAACCAGACAGGCTGTAATGTATATACATGGACTGATAGATAAATGACTGCAGATCACTGCAGGACGCTGAGATAACAAGTCACAGCGGAGAAAAAGAGAAACTCCTCATGCATAGCATATCTATATCTATATCATAGACAGCGGCTGAGTCTATTGACTGAGCGAGCAGACGGCAGGAAAACACGTCGGATGTCTCCTGATTAAAAAAAAAAAAAAAAAAAAACACGAACCTACAGGTTGTGTTTGTGCAAGCAGCACGTTAGGACCCGTGTTTGTTTTCGGGTGGCCACCTCATGCTATATTATTATATTATTATATAAAGCTCTGAATTGCCTGTGTGTCTGAAACGTGTTAAAACCAGGAGGTTTGTGTCCCGTGGGAAACCAAAGGTCGACGGGGACTTATTATTGCCTTTTATTAAATCCAATAACTGTTCATATCTTACACAGCACTGTAACTTCTATTCTTGTGTTTTATACCCGTCTTCTTCTATGGTGGCTTGTTTTTATTCCCGTTCTCTGGCGCTTTCATAACGTGTGCTGTATAGATAAACTTGCCTTTACTGACGTCCTGCAGGTGACGTAGTTAACTTACGTATCAACCCCAAGTTACGTCACACACACACCTACTCTGACGTTTAGGTGTGAAGACGAGCTGTTCCTGTATGTCGTCTCTCCGAAGCTGGCTTAATGTTGCATCCAGTTTCACGTTGCTAAATTCCCAATAATTTGTTAAATCCAGAGACTAACACAACTCTTATCAAATTCTCTTAAACTCTTCTTTTTTTTAATTTATTTTTTTATTTTTTTATAAATGGACTTTCTACTATACTTATATGTATTTTTAAAACTGTAAATTCCAATTGTAAGGTTTTAGTTTATCATTTATCAACACAAATAATTTAAAGATAATTTAGGGTTGTGTTATGGCCAGTTTTTATTATTTCAACTTTTTGAATATATTTCCTTCAGTTGGGTAAGGTTATTGTACAATTCTTCTAAATGCACTTCTTTTTTTTTTTTTAAAGTCCCTTTCTACAACGTCTGCTCGTGGCAATTACTGTAAATTTACGGTTAATCTGTGTAAACAGATATTTGCATATGAATCAGAGGTGAAACATCAACAGTCACACGTATCACAGGTGCTCACAGCGAGGCATTTCAGGACAACGCCATTCCATCAGATGGGATTTCCACAGATGGAGATTTATTTTGGAAAGTGGGGAAATCATGCAGCTGAGTGCTTTTTGTGGCTCCCTAATTGCCATTTCTGCACATTAGTGCTCCAAATAAACAAAAGCAACAATAATGGAGTTCCCCCGCAGGCGTAGATTAGCTGCAGTGGCAGAGAGCGCGAGTCGGACGGTCCAACCTTCCCCTTTTCATCCAGCGTTGGCCTTCTCTACTTCTCTACTACATATATACCATCTCATTTATTATTTTTAGTTTTTTTAACTATAGAAACGGAGAAACTGCGTCGGCCTCAGTGTGGCAGTTTCAATCAGTGGATTTTCTTTCAAGATACAAAAAGGGCTTGAAGCCGACTTTCATACAGCTGATCTGAAGGTGGAGAAAGTTTTCTATGTATCAGGCGCTGGTGTAATGCGAGGCGCGGTGGCAACATTTTGTGCGATTATACTGAGGACAGAGGAAGCTGAACCAAGGTTATCGTACAGGAAAACTCTCATTTCTTCTCTTTTCAAGTACACACAAACAGAATCTGTCAAACTTATAGAAACCCTCCAGAGTTTCCTCCCCGTCTTTGAAAACACCGGAGCACCGCTCCAGGCGTGGAGCTGCGGTGTGTCTCACATTTTCTTCGCTTGTACTGTATGTGCACATATTGATTTTTACTCTCGACTTTCCTGGAAAAGCCAGGAGCCCAAATGGAGTCCTGAAAGAACCCACGCTTCTTTTCTTGATGAGAAAGTGCTGAACTATGATGCTGAGCAATTTCAACGGCAGCCTGCTGTTTATCTGTGAAGGTGGAAGTTATGTGTCATGGTGAGTACGGGGCGGTTTATGTGCGCGAGCTAACACCTTCAGCAACCTGCTGTTTGCTTTGAACACCAAACATCGTCAGCTGCGTCCGTTACAGCTTCACCCCCGCTATGCACACGCTAAAAGTAGCTGATGCGAAACTGTATAACTGGCAGTTACATCCAGTAAAATAAAAATATATAACTCAGACAAACATAAAGCAGAATTAATGTTCTGCTCGCCGTATCATCGCCATCACGGCTGCACATTCGCTGAGAGGATTTTGCAACTTTTATTGGCACATTTTGGCACAGAAAACTCCTAAATGTGTTATGTTTTTGTGTTTTGATGGGAATTGCTTTCCCAAAGCATGAGCCAAAAAAAATCCAGAGTGTAATATTTGACCTTGTGTGCAGTTCAAATGGCCTGTCAACAGTTTCACAGGCGTGTCTTTTATAATGGTGATTATTGGACTCCAGAGGATTTTTTGTGGTTGTACTACTGCCGTTGTCCACTGTGGCAGATTAGCAGCCAGGCTGAGCGGCGACGTCATGTCCAACTCTCTTCATACATCCATGGACCCACACAGAGCACGCGAGCACGCGCTGACTGACACCGACTGTTACTTTGGGTTGAATAAGATTTATTGTTGTACTTACAAGTGTACTCTTCAAATGACTGCCTGTCTGTAGCAATTAATTTACCCAAAATACCAAATATGACTGTGGCCAACATTAAGTCAAACTGGACTTTTATTTAGTCTCATATTTACTGAGTTTTGAATTAGGCGGATTGACTTCACATTTGTTATGAGAAACTAAGACTTTATCACTGGATGCAAAGACTAAATGACTGCTTCAGATGTTTACTTAAAAAAGGTTCACAGTTGATTTGTTTCTCTTTATCTGATTTGGATGATAATCTGGGTGAATGTACGGGAGTCTGCAGGGACAAAAAAAAAAGAAGAAAAAAAAAGGCAAAAGTTAAAATACTTTGCGAGTCATTCAAATGGTATTTGTCTCCAAAAATCAGAGACTCAGTTTGGCCTGAAGTGTACTTCACTTCACGCTGATGATGTAAAACACACAAAAGCCGGCAAGTTTCAGATTTTATTGGCAGCAGCTGTCGCACTCATACCCAGAACTGCAGTCAATTCTAAACCTTTTGATCCGCACGCAGAACGTTAATCACAGTCACCAGCTTGGTTCCTTTCGGAGAATTCACATCTTACAACCGCAAACACTCGACATACAGCACTGTGTTCTTGGAAGTCGGGGTCACTCATGGGTGTGCACATATCTTGAGGGTGTGTTGATGGGACAGCAGTCTGTGGGTCGTCACTACCTTCTCTAAAGTTGGACACGTCATTTCCCACAACAGCTACCACATCCTGCATGACGGGAGGTGCAAGAACACTGTGTATTGTGCATTGCTGGAGCAAACAACCTGACAGCATGTGTATTACACAACACATCCTCATCAAATGTATTACCTCTCCTACTCCTGACACCACTTAAAAAGCTTTACGCAATTACGATTGAAACAGTCAGAAATGATCCAGGACGCTGATGTTATGATACTCATTTTTGAAGTTCTGCGATTGACATATTGGGACAGTTTGGCCTTCACTCAAAATTGTCTCCACCAAGTTTTAGCAAAGCTGTGACGCAACGACAAACTTTACAACGGAATCTTTTTTGTTGTACGTCTCCTGATTTTATCTCTGATGGAGTCTTTTTTTAAGCTGCAACAATTGGTGAAATGACTAAGTGTCAAATTAAAGGGGTCACTCGTAGTGACCTATAGACAACTATTACCCACGCTGAAGCTCTACGGGCGGTTTTAGCGTCTTTCAGCTAATTGTTTTGTTTTTTTTCTGGCCCGCAACTCAGCTTTCATCGACCGTGTCTCCCGTACCCAGTCCAGCACAAAGCGGACAAAGTAAACGACAAAAATAGAGCCACTATGAGACAGATGTTTTACTCAAAACCAGCTATTTTGAATGTTATCAGCTCATTAAATGGCCGTTATCAGTTGTTATCAGGACCATTAGAATGCTTCAGACGGGGCAAACTGCAGCTACTGGCACATGGTTTTAAACACGTGGTTAATGTTGTGAATAGAAACAAAACAATTGGTTTAGGTTTAGGAAAAGATCATGGTTTGGGTTAAAATAAGTGTGTTTGTTACAGTTAAGTACATTACATACCTCGGTATCTTAAGTACGTTACGTAAACTTACATAGACAGGTTCAAATAAGTCAATGTTGACTTACCGCTAGACGAGAGCGACCTCAGGAGGTAAAGTAGGGCCGATAACAACTGATAATGCCCATTTAATCCTCTGATAACATTCTTAAAGGAGAGTCAATATTGGACGAGGCAAGTGTTTTGTTTTAACATGTTAGCCATAATAACTTGTGGCGATAACGTTACAATGTTGTGTCTACCCCTTTAATTTGAGGCTGAGCTGATAACACACTTAAAGAAATCCATTAGAGCCTTTATGGAATTTGGAGCTTCGTCTTTCAATAGAAATCTTAAGCGAACTTCTAAAGGAAATATGTCTTTATGAGAAATGGAAAATTCCATCCTCACAGACACTGCATGTTATTCAGTAATAAAGTGTTTTCATATGCACTCCCTCACCCTGACTCGCCTGCAACATCCTCATTTAGAGATGATCTGGGTTTCCAAGAATATCAGTAAGTCAGTGTGTAACGTGTAGATGGAGAGATGGATGGGGAAGATAATGCTGTACAACGTTTTTCAGTCAGTCTCCACCTGACATCATATTACCTACTATAATCATCATATCTCTAAATGAAAGCAGAAGCATGAATACTCCCGGCTTAATATGGACAGACATTTGATGCAACAGCACAGACTGACAGTGGCAAACAGAAGAAGAAAAAAGAAAACATGGTGAAATTACTCACAAGTGTACACTCAGACATCTGGGGGAAGGCAGGAAACAGGAAGCCCTAATGGAGAACATGCTGTACTTTCTCCTCATTGCTCACATTCACAGAACAGATAAAGTGATTATTGCGAACCAGTTTCAGTTGAATGAGCCTAGCTGCATCTCAACATTTGAGTATTTGTTCCACACAAAACTGCAGCAGAGCTGAGGTGAAAGACAAGGATGCTCTAAATCACCCTTTTGTCTTCACATTCAACTTTAGTGCTGCAGAGTTCTGCAGATACCCTTCGCCACAGCAGTGCACAAAATACAGACGAAGACCTTCAGCTCGCTCTCAGCTAAACATTTTCTATTATGCCTGTTATTGGTTAGTTTTACATGCTTTTTTTTTTTCAAATGTCAGCGCTACCCTGTAAAACCTTTGGCCAACATGAATGAGGGCAATGGATCTTCGAGAAGTGAAGCACAACAATACAACAAGTCATCGAAACAGGGCCGCGGCTTAAGGCATGAAAGAAGTCCACATTCTTTGAGTCTGACATGAAGATAATGGAAAACACATTTGTATCAGCACCCTTTCGCTTTAAACTAGAGGAGCATTTTTCCCTGACTGTAACGTATTGTTCAGCCCAGAGCATCCTGTAAAGCAGCCACTGTGTCATCGTGGCACAGGAAACTGGATCAGAGATTTCACTCTCACCACCTTCATGCAGCCACATCTTCAAGCAGCTTCTCCGTGAAGCCATTTCCTGTAAATGTTCTACTGTGCCGATGTAACATTTAGATAAAGGGGGAACACGAAATGACACAATTTATTTATTATTTTAGAGGAAGGATCATGCTTTGGGTTAAAATAAGCATGCTTGTTACATATGTGCCAGCTTAGTTACGCAGGTACTAACGTAGTTCCGTACGCAACTGAAAGTAAATGGTGACTTTTTCTTTCACGCGGGACACAAACTCTGTGAAAGTGTTTGTTTGACCCGTCCATCCACAGCTGTGAGAACCTGCTGAAAGATTAGTAAACCTGAGTGTAGAATATTCTATTATTGAGGCAATATTACTGGGATTAGCGACTCTGCAGTACTGGAGTTGAGTTGGCAAATGATTTATCGACTTGTAAAAATGTAAAATTAAATGCATAATACAGGCAGAGAATTGTAATAAACGAGGGAAACTCATCTCTGGTGCAATATTCACAGGAAAAAATCTGCTCAAAATTCATCCAAATTGTATTTTACACACACTTCCTGCAGTCGTTGCTCGTTGGATTAACTGTACTGTACTTGCAGATCGAAGATCCAACAGAAAAAACACACGGTATAATAATAACAGATTAAAGCCCAAAGAGGTCAAATTATTCAATATTTCACAAGAAAGAAACGTCCAAAAACGTAATAAATATTTGTATCCATCTGATTTATCTTGGGACCCTTTGGAGGGGCTCGACCCCTTGGTTGGGAACCACTGAATTAAACTACTTAACTGTACATAAAGTATGTAAAACTATCTCCACCTCGAGCAGCGACCACAGTAAAATGCATGCACACACATATAACAACATATCAGTAAAAAAGGGGAATTTACTGCCAAACAAGTACAATTTACTAATAATACTTTTACTTAATGAGGATTTTGAATGCAGGAATTAAATGCAGTGTTTTTACAATGTTGTATTATTACTTTGACTTCTTCTTCGATCACTGAACCTAATTAAATAGAGCTGAAGGAAGCAGTTGTTTAAAAGATACATGTCAAAGTTGGAAAAAGCTAAACGTCTGGGGACGAGTTCTTCTACTCTGAATTACATTTTTATTTGCGCCATCATTTCCCCTTGTCATATAACTCTGTTTATTATATCTTACTTATTTTAAAACCAACATTTAGACGGATGGAATAAAAGTTATGGGGCGATTTAGTAGTTAGGGTTCGATTAGCTTCAGCTTTTAGAACCATTTGTTGGTGTTCCGTACGTTGTAAATGCTACAGTATAATACATGAACTCCTTCCTCCTGTAGACGTGTTAGTAAGATATATTTTAAATACTATCTGCCCCTATTCTCAAGCATCACTGTCCCCTTTCACAGATCTGCATTCTGTCTCATGATTGTATTTGTAACTGAATAAACTGAACTGAATCTTTGCAGAAACACAAACGATGGTGCCGTGTGTGCAAAGCAGCAGCCGGAGACGTTCAGCGGGAACAGAAACGATGGCTCGAGTTGTTTTTTAAACTCCACAAAGGGCATCGGGACTTCATCCGAGTCTAAATATCAGCTATGAATCAACACCGGCGAGCGGCGGTAAACAGAAGTCACAGCCTTGACCGATATGCATCTTATTTGGGGTGGCATTCAGATAAGAGTGGATCTTGATCCACCGAGCATTATGCCTCCAGCTCTCTAATACTTTATTTACGAAGCTGCATCACACTGTGCAACGTGATACAGGCTCGTCATCATGGCAACTGGTATCACAAAAAGGACAGCAGATGGTGTTTTCATTAAAGAATTCAGGCTGATAGAAGAATCAACCGAGTGACTTTGTGTCAGAGTCTCCGGTGCACTTATCATATTACATTAAGTTCTCCGGCTGCCGGGAAAAGAAGCACACAGGCCAATGTCAAAAAGGACGGCTGATGCACGGGAGCCGTCGACGTGTTCCTGTTACACTGTGCACAGTCATGAGCATGATCCCTCGCCGGAGACCAAGGGCTGAGCGTGTCCAAATAATGCATCAGTGGCATTACAAGCAATAATCCGTGCAGCGCTTTAACGCCCAGCAGTGAGAACACAGTCGTGACGAGCGGCTGACAGCTGGAGCTAACCTGCACGGATGGTGTTTTAGCATCCAAGCTACCTAGCTGCAACATATTTCCCCCTTTTATGTGCACAGATGGGAGCCTTTTTGTTTCCACTCTGACATCTCCTCTGAGCTCCACTGCCAGTCTGTTGGTCTTCATTTTTAATAAGCTGTCACATATATTTCCCTCCTCGCGTTACACCACGCACCATGCTGCTTGTGTTGAGATTTATCCAAACACAGGCCTTTGCGGTAAACGAAGCAGCTGCCTTTATTTAATGGTCGCAACAACCTCGCTCATAATTCTGTTTTTTCATTAGCTGACAGTAAATCAGACACAGGGAGGTTTTGATGCATCAGCTGATTTCATCTGCCCTCTTTGAACACCATCTTATTGTGGAAGTATTTGCGTTTTTGGGCTTTTTATAGCCGACATTTTACTCTAATACTGTACTGTTACAGCTAAATAACCAGGACTATAGATAAAACTGTTGGATTAGACAACACTCAGGGTGTTTACACACACTTAAAGGGAAATTCTGGATTATTTCAACCGGCCGCATTTACGATAAATGTGTCCATTACATTGCAACTCCCTATGCAGTTAGCCATTATGGCTATAATGGCTATAATGGCTAACCACTAACTGCCAGTGGGCTACTTTCTGTGTTGACTTTGGGTCAGACTCGGAGACAAGCGTTTGAAATGATTCATGTAAAACTCATGTTGATGTGGAAAGCAGCAGGAGGCTCGCAGCTCGCCCTGATGGGCTTCTCATCATGGCTTTAGAAACAGCAGGTAAAGGGAGACACTACAGGTGAATAAGGTAAAATAATGAACTAATAGATGAAATCATGAAACTTCCCCAGTGCATTACTTACATTAACATAAGAATCTTTTGTGTTACAAGTTTTCTGAAATTGTCATTTTTAAATATGCAAATGAGCATTATGTATTGCTAACTTTTGGTGTATTTACAGAAATCTAATGGGACAAATAGACAAAGTTAGTAAAATAAACTCCTCCATGTGTATTTTGGATGTTTTCTTTCCACTAGTCTGAAAGAAGTCGTGTTGTGGAATCAAAATAGACCAAACTCTCTCAATGTTTTCTCCTTTAGTTCCTCGCCTTAACAACATCATGTGGGTTCATTGTGACTACATAATCATCAGAAGAGCTTGTCATTGAGTTGTAAATGTGGATTTTCCCATTTTTTCCCAGAGCACTTAAAGAACTTCTTGTCTATGTTGTCTTCTTAGTTGAAAACAAACTGGACAGACTCCACCTGCGGATGAGATATGCCCCGAAGCTGCAGAACACAGCTGCTAAACGCATCTCAAGGTGAGATAGTCAAACTTTGAAACTCAACTGTTAAGCCAACATGGAGGAGAAGACCTTGAGATGCTCAGAAATAAAAATAAATCTCGCTGAAAATGATACAGATTTCACCCAGCCATATGACTCCCCCTGTGGAAAACATGCACAGTCTGCAGCTGTCAATCCCAAAGACCAGAAACAGAATAAACACACATCACCCGTATGGCACATAATGATTCAGCCTGGATCAGCACCAAGATCTGAGCTTCATTACATTTACATCACGCCTGGCAACTGCTAGAGTTTCTCTCCGTGGGTGTGTGTATCTATGTGTGTGTGTGTGTGTATGTCTGGGCCACAGCGGGGAGGTCTAGTGGAGAGAAACACGGTGTATTGGCATTCTGCAGGCTGCAGGCCTCTTGCTGTGTGGAATTGAGCAACATGAAGGTCTTACCAGAGGAAGTGGGGAAGTCTGACTCCAGGCAGCGGTGAGGAGCTGCTGAGCTCCCCGAGACAAACACCTAAAAAAACACACACACACACACACAAATAGAGCAGAGTCAAGCTGATGAAAATCACAGTCCAGCTAGGGAAACCAGTATGTCCTCAGGAAGGCGAGGAAACGACCGCAGACATGTTGCCATGGCATTAACAATGGACCTGAGGCGTTTTAAAGTTTAAACGCTTCTCAGCGGTGAGGGCACAGACATTATGAACACCCACCACTCACTGTCTCTTTGCAATCGTATGTCAGAAGGAGTAAATATGTCACCCAGTTTAACTCCTTTTGTGGCGAGTATGTGCGGCAGGATGTAGTCAGAACACTACATCCTGTTAAGATGACCTACATGCAACACAGAAACTCCCACAGTGGCTCAAAAGTAACCTCTGGTGGTTGCCACATGTGGTTACGACCACAGATACTTCCCCCCGCGCTGCAGTAACGGCGGAAAAAAAATCCCAGTATACATTTCTTTTCCTTTTTGGACCAGCAGCCCTCAAAATGAGTCATTATATGTTTTTGTGTGTGTCGGCTCCTGAAGTGAAGAAGGGCAGACGGCCATAAATAAAACATCAGCGACAACTTGTGCAGGGAAGCGGAGATGGACTCTAAGTCTGGTGTTTTGCCATGAAAATCATTGCAAGTTATGTTAAGATCATGGTTATATGTCGGGGGGAAGAAGACAACAAACTAAACAACCCCGGATGTGCTTTGATTAGGGTGAGAGCGAGAAAGGAAAGCATTTGTTTATGTCATTAATTCAGTGGCAGGACAGGGCTGGTCATCTCTCCCCGGCAGACAGCAATCACTTGTAATCACACTTAATGGGCACGCTAATGGGAATGCTTTCCCCTCTGTGCTCTGTCTGTCTGTCTGTCTGTCTGTCTGTCTGCAGCACTCTTTAACACACTGGTCTACACACACACACACACACACACACGCACGCACGCACGTACGCACGCATGCAAGCGTGCACATATGCAGCTCGTCCGCGGGGAAATGTAGTTTTAATAATACCGTCTATCCATAACAGTACATGATCAAGTCTTATCTGTATGTTTTGCTCATTTACATATTGGCTTGCTTCATATTCTCTTCATCTGCAGAGTGTCTGCTGGTTAAACCTCTGTCGCCTCCTGCTCTCCATCAACAACCTTCGCTCATTAAAGGATAATCCGCTTTATTACATATTTTGACAGTCTTGGCCATCATCAGTTATGATAATTGTATCCACCAAGGTAACTGTTGAGACCTGGGAACACACAGAACATGGCTTGGCACCCTCCTATATTTATAAACCAACACTCTGCACCAAGATTACTTAAACCTTTAATTATTGTTAAATATCTCCCAGTCCAGGCTCAAAACAAAGAGACATTAATTTTTTTAAGGTCAGCTTTTAAAACCCCACTTATATAATCTGGTGTTTGTTGCTCGCAATTCATTTTGGTTTCATTTTTTTTTTTAAATTAGTTTTGTTGCTTTTATTGTTAAGTTTGAGTTTTTTTTAAATTGTATAATGTGTTTTCATGCTGTGTACTATTATGAATTTTTATTATGTAGCACTTTGGAGTTGCTGTTTTTTGAAAGTTGCTAAATAAACAAAGTTTATCATTATAACTAACTATGGTAAATAGCATCACGACAAAGCAGTGGCTTCTGTCTCCGTCATGGTGCCTCATCCTCATGAATGCTTGTTGCACTTATATGAGAAGCAAACGCTGTGAGCACACACAAGGAAGAACTCCCAGAATTATGTGACCGTTGGAAAGGCTAGCAGCGACATGCGGATACGGAGAAACGGTTGCAGTTTTAAACAAGTGGTTAACTCGTATGCAACTTAGCTTAACGTACGTAACTTAAGTCTAACGTACGTAACCTAAGTCTAATGTACGTAACCTAAGT
>CALSCE010010855.1:1364594-1390072 GCA_943593645.1 Bovichtus variegatus | reverse complement strand
AACGTACGTAACCTAAGTCTAACGTACGTAACCTAAGTCTAACGTACATACGTTGTTTAACGTACGTAACCTAAGTCTAACGAACGTAACCTAAGTCTAATGTACGTAACCCAAGTTTAGCGTACGTAACTTAAGTTTAACATACGTAACCTAAGTTTAACTTACGTAAACTTAGCCTATATTATGCAGGTTAAACTTAAGTTACGTATGTATGTTAAGTAGCTTACATATCTTAAGTAGTTCAATTGTGCGCGTATATTCAAATAAGTCACGTAATAAGCTGCTTGCACAGACGGTCTGCGCGACACACAATCGTACCGATGGTGTCACACTACTCCACTGACCAACAGGTGGAGGTAACACGCCGAGATATGCTGCAATGTGCCAATTAAAGCAGAGAAGAATAAAACTGCCAGCTTGTAAACATGGATGTGAACAATTCTGGATGTCAAACACTTAAGAATGGCTTTTGCAAATGTTTTACAATGTTTGTGATGAATACAAACATAACTTTTGCTGTTGTACAAGATCATCCCACAGGGTCCCTTTAAGAAGCCAAGGCAGGCATTTTCACATTCATAGTGGTTTTGAAATGCAACATTATTGGGTGTGAAAAACACTTAACATAGAGGAAAGAATGAATTACTAAATGTAGCCGTCTAAGAATGGAACTGACAATGCACAGAGCATTTTCCTTCAAGAAAAATAAGTTAGTTATGAATATACCAGTGCACATTATTTGTTATTTCACTACAAATCTGTGCGTTTCAACTGAAAAATCTCAATATTATTGATAGATTGACACTCAAATCTAATATCCTGTATTCAGCTTCTATGTACAAGTTAAATGAGAGCAAATCTGACAACACAAATTCAAATAAATAGAATCCCAATTCCACAACATCATAACTAGTTATCATTATCTGTGGTTATGACACAAAGTACAAGACAAAGACTGATTTCTAACTTTACTAGTCATGTTTCCGCACTAAATTTTGCAGCAGCTCTCAAAATATTTTCCGACTGTGATGCTATTTTGCAGAAACGTACGCGCGTACATTTTGTTGAAGAGAGACACAAGGAGGGAGATGAAAAGAAAGAGTGTGAAAAAAATAAAAAACACACACCCACTGATACACTGTTACTCAGTTTCCATGGTGATTTGAGTTATATTTGACAATGTGACGCACAATTTCAGCATCCACTTTTGCTGTTAGTCATCGCCATCTTTTTTCCAGTGCAGTGAGCTGAAAGTATGAATGGTTTGGACCAAAGGGAAGCGAGATGAAACAGCCTGTGGGCCAGTGTCTGCAGACGGGGGGAGAGTGTGGACAGGCTGCATGGGTTGGAGACGGTTGAGTAAAGGCCGGGCAGGGCGGCGCTCCGCCTCGCTATCATCCTCCAGCGGTGTGTCAAGGGGAAAACATGATGAATGCTTTCTTTTGCTCCAAACTCGGGACTCCCCACTTCATGTTTCCAGTGTGATTAGGACTCTGTTCTCCAATTACTTCACTATAAACCCCCAAGGAATCATTCTGGATGGTCTGAATGTGCATTTATAACCTGAGCGAGAGCTTGAGCTCTGGAAAGTACATCTGATACTTACAGATGCAAGAACAAGGCCAGAATTGCGAGAGACGATATTACCAGCTTTTAAAGCTCACAAACATAGTTTATTATTCAAGTGTTTTTCATGCTGTGTCGACTCTGCTCATATTAGCTCCAGCAGCTTCAGGGATGATCACCCCCGTCACCTTTTCTGCAGCGAGAGGCGCCTCTATCTAGTTGTTTACAACAGTATTTTTTTTTTTGCACACTGCTGCTGTTGTTGTGCTTCAGGCACCTGACGTGCATTTGTGGGTTTTTTGGGAGAAACGGTCTAAAAGTGCCGCCGGTTACAAAATGTTCAAACGCGCTACGCAACTGCAGCGTTTCCCTTCTGTCCAATCAGGTGAACACATGGACGAGACATGTGTCTGTTGCTGTAAACATGTACAATGGAGGAAGTTTAAAACAAAAGAGAATATCTTGATAAAAGAAGAGCGCATCAGAATGTTGTTATGATGATGAAAACAATGGGCCTCATGCAGGAAGCGATAAAAAAAAAAAAAAAAAACACACTTTTTGTCCTTGTTGGTATATATTAACTTTTCTTAATTTACTCATTCATGGTCAAGAGCACTCTTACTAAGATAAGAAGAAAAAACAGTCCGCAAGTTGTTTTAAATGTGTATACCATAAAATAATGGGTGCATGTCATATAATCAAATTTAGATTATTTCTATGTTTAAGAGTAATTATGATGATTGGATTATTAAAGAAATACCATTGGTTCTGCTTCTGCATGGCTCACAAACTTTTCCTGTAACAGCAGTACTGACACTCACAATCTAAATCAAATGTTTACTTTGTTTAGATTTATTTAACAAAGTTTTTCTTCTTCTTCTACACTTTTTTTGGTGGAATTTCTCCAATTCTTGGGCATGTGCCAGAGTGTTTGCACACGGCACAAAACCTGCACTTAGTGTTTATTGCTGGTGGATTTTTAATATATAACAATGCTACAGTATCAGTATCTCTACAGTACAGACGATAAAGAAACTGTGCAATTACTTTTCTTTTGAAAATATAAATCCTACAGTGACTCCCTATCAATATGGCAGTGGACGTCCTGTAATGTTGGGCAGAGCCCTGCGTCAGGATTTATGAGCTAAATGCATCATTAATAGACGACTTCTGGATACACCACTCATTACTACTGAAGGATTTGCAAAACATCCTTTTTGCAATTAATTACTGAAGAACATGCATGTTAAAGTGCAGTTTTGAATGTTTATTGTGATTCACTGAATTAATGAGGTGATAAACCGCAGCAGAGAAGCAGAGTGTTGCACGGAGATGTGCCCAGAACATCCAAAGTGGCACATTTTCATTTGTTTGCATCGATCCTAAGACACAAGTATTGCTGCTCGAAGCAAGACTTGGTATCTGTAGTATAGATATTTCAGATATTGTTCCGTCTATCCCCACTTTCCCACGTGACAGGAACAGCATGGTAACGTGTCTAATCATCGCACTGTGGATGCATCTCCCATCCCTCCCCTGCAATGTTTAAACCTGCAGGGAAAAAGTGCAAAAACTCTCCTATTGTTCCCGCTTCATAGGCAAAGCTTTAATGTGAAGCGGCAGAGAGTGTTGCGTTTGTAACAACATTAACCTTAAAGCAGTTTCATTACAGCTCCAGTAGCACAAAGGAGTCTGGATCAGAAAACCGTGCAGCGTGTGGAAACAAGGTCAAGTAAGAACATGAAGGCAGGAGCAACAGAAGGCATTTTTGCCTTTAGAAAGAAATGTACCTTAAAGCTGAAAACCAGGGCAAAGCTGGAGGCTGAGAGTCCTTAAGTGAACACAACCTGAAATGGATCTTCGCCGCCGATAAGTATTAACTTTATATGCGACTATTTTTGCAATAGGAACAAAAAAGAAAGTAGGAAGTTGGGGAGAGGTGAGGCAGGAGTGTGAAGCTGCCGTGTATGTCGTTAGAACAGGCAGCTCATTACGCACAATATGTAGGGTTGTTGTGGAGCGGCGCCCCCTAGTGGCCATAATAAACGAGACACGAGGAGACACAGAGTTCGTGTCCCGTGTGAAATCAAAACACATTGTGTTTTACGACTTACAGACGAAACTACTTATTTTTAATCAGAGTTAAATAGTTCTGTTTCACAACGTTAATAAAAACGGTCTCATGTGTTGTTTTAGGAGTCAGTGGCCATCGACCGACAGAAGACAGCAGACAGCAAACAGAAGACAGAAGACAGCACTCGAGGAACCTTTGGCGAAATGAGATGAAGAAAGGACACTGGTAAAGATAACTGACATAATTAGTCTGAGAGAGAAAATAAACATCTTGCATAAATCTCATAAAATCTGTCTGTTTGTATCATTGGCTGGTTTGTTAACTTTGGTAGGTGTAATAATATGTAATTGTTGTTTGTGATTTTAATTTGTGATGTATTTTAGTGATTAATCGATCACAAAAAAAAAGAAAAAGAATTATGTCAATCATGTCTTAATTAACAATGAAAATATTAGGCAGTAAATCCTAACATTTGAGGAGTTGGAATCAGAACATTTTGTAATTTTGCCTGAAAACATGGCCAATCATAGATGATTAATCCTCTCATAATTTACAAATCAATTTACCGACTAATCGCTCAGACACTAAGTGAATTATTGCCAAAATGTACGATATGATAAGGCTGAATGTGAGGGAAGATTTCCACCGCCGAGCAAAAGATGCGTGTGTGTGTGTGACGCCAAGATTGTAAACATACAGAGTGGAAAATATTGTGCAACTGGGATGGATGCTGCAGATAAAAGATGAGAAAAATATCGAAATTTCATGCATCTCCTGCTTTACTAATATCACCACCTCACACAACACACACCAGTCCAGACACACACGCAGACACACACGCAGACGCGCAGACACACACCTCCCTTTCAGCCCGACAGTCTCTGCTCTCGCCTGTGTGAGCGAGTGCAGGTCACATCAGGACAATGCGCCGGTTTGCAGAGTCTGTTTGCAGCAATACTAAGTTCCCCCCCCCCCACCTTTTTTTTTTTTCAGCCTCACGGACACTATTTCAGGGCCCCACAGCAAAAAAAAAAAAAAAAAAAAAGGGGGGGGGAAAAAAAAAAAAAAAAAAAGCCCTTTTCAAATTGATGACAGCAGTGGGCGCTGAGGGAAAAGCATTGAAAGGAGTATATAAAGCAGCATCATAGCGTCTGCCTGCCCTCCCCCCTCCCTCCCCGACATCAAAAGTGTGCGCCCATCCTGAGCCGACAGAGCTCCAGATCGCTGCGGTGCATGCTGGGTAAGAGAGGACAACTCAGGACACATGCAGGGACTTTAAGGATACTGCAGTAAGCTGTTCACAATGAGAAAAAAAAAAAAAAAAAAAAAAAAAAAAGGAAAAGAGGAAGAGGGGCGGGGGGGGGGGGGGGGGGGGGGGGGAGAGGGAGGGGGGAGACAAAAATACTGGCTGGATCAGCGGAGAATGAAGGAATTCAACTAACATTTCATTCTGACAAATATGAACGCAGCGGCTGTGTTTTAACTGTTTATGAAATTAGACGCGCGTCAGTGCACCGAGAGTCGCTGCTGTGCAGAAACGTAAGATGTTATTTGCTTCTCTCATATCAGTTATTATTTATTAAGCCTCTGAGAAGAAGCCTTTCCTTGCTTTGTTGTTTACTGTATTTGATGTTGTATTTAAATAATAGATGATGCAGTAAAGCTGAAATATGGACCCATGAAGAGATGAACTGATTGTGTGGTTATGTGCGTTAAGACCCATAAAAAAATAACTATTATTAATGCTGCATGTCATCAAACTGAAGAGCTTTTTAGAAATCTAGTTACCTGCAAAAATGCAATTGTGCATGGAGCATTCTATAGGTTAGATTTTATTAGATTTAATTTCGTTTAAATATATTTATTGGTGGTATTCTCTATTAATTATCTCTCCCGAAAACTAGATTTATATACTAAAATAACATTTTTTTTTTTTAAAAATGTATAAAGCTTCATTACATTGTTCTAGTATACAAAAACATGGAAACATTGTTACTAAACATTTTTATTTCACTTAATAATCAGAATATTTTACGAAGATTTGTCTCGTATCCCAAGAAAAAACACTGTTTCAAATAAATACAAAACACAACATTTGACCGAACAACAAAATCACACTGCTGACATATCACCAGACATTACGAAACATTAGTGTTCGACCGGCATACTGAGGCCTCCCGACAACACAAACTGTGATTCAGTAGTGTGTCAGTATCAGTCACTGACTTTGCATTTAAATTGTTCTCCTACAATATCCACTTTATCATCACTTGGTTAGAGTTAAGGGCCTCGCTACTGCGGGAAAATAACAACCTAACACCTCTTGCACTGGAAAAAGCTTTGCCTCTGAACACAAACCATACAACAGTTATGTTTCCTCCAAAACGTATTATGGAAAAAGCATCGTTGTATATAAATGGAATTATTAGCTGACAGGGTTGCGCTGCTCTGCAGAGCCTTGAGGATTCATTTGAGCTGCAGGCGGTGAGGAGGTGGGACAGCAGGAGGGACGACAGGAGGCGCACTGAAAAATTATAAATAAAAAAATATGCAAAACAGACGCGGTGAGAGCGACAAATACATTTAAAAGAAAAAGATGAAAGTATAAACTGGTACAAGATTACGCTGAAAGGTGACAGTAAATATGGGATTAAAAACCTAAATCGATTAATTGTTTCAGTTTGATTCCATATTAGGGCCAAATAATTAAATAAACAGATAATATTCAGAGAAAAAACTTGGAATTTACCGAGATTAAAATCATACATTTCCAAGAAAAAGAAAAAAAGATTATAGAGTCATAAATTTGTGAGTAAAAGAGAATTTCAGATTTTATTTCAGAATATTGAGGTTTTTTTCTCGGAAATTTGTGAGGTTTTTTACCTGTAAATTTTCCACTTTAATCTCAGAGAATATCCACGTTTTTTTCTTGGATATTTACAACCTTAATCTGGCAATTCTGAGTTTCTTTTCTTCATAATATCACCCCCCCGGCTCCGTATTCTTTATTCTTTTTTAACCTACAATGGCCCTAATACGCCGCCATATTTCAGCAATAAAAATGATAGTAAATTGTACTCTATATAAAATCTGTATATAAAAACAAAACATTCTGGTTCCTCTTCGTCTGTTTCACATCCTGCTCTCTGACGTGGCTCAGTTTTACCCTCGTAGGGTCGACAGCGCTGACCTTGCGTGTTGTGCCAACTCTCCCTCCTCCAGCCTCGCTGCCGGCGCTTCACCTTCCAGCACCACCGCGGCCGTCACAGCACTCGCATAGAAGCATCTGCTGGACGATACTATATGAAACCCTGACCCATCCACGACCTCTGTGTGCACGGCGGTATCTGTCGAAGTGTGTGAATTAGTTTCACCTCGAGTGCTGAGTGTATGCCCGCTGCAGACAGGGCACGCTGCAGGGAATACATGTTCACATCTCCTGAGTCACTGCTTCCTGCCAGATGTGACAGCGAGGCTACCAGCGTCCAGCCTGTGGGCGGGCTGCAGGGACCCCCCCGACCCCCGGCCTGGCCTCAAGATGCCACATACCTGCTCCGTCACACTGTTATCATCATATCAGTGTCAAATTAACTCCGAGAGCTTCGTATCATTACAGAAACCACTGAGGCTGCGGTGAGCAAACTGTCGTGCGTGGACACTGGACATAAAAATACAAATATCACATCTAGCATGTCTGCCAGCGCTGCAAATAATCATTATTTTCTTGATCAATCTATAAAACATTTAGTCCCCGAGCTTAAAAACAGTCCGAAGGCCAAAGATATTCCGTTTGCAATCATATAAACGCAGCAAATCCAAACAGAAGTGGGAGAATGTTGGGCACTTTCACCTGATAAATAAGAAACAATTCACAAGTGACACAAACCGTATTAAACCTAAATCTCTCACAATCACTTGAGGCCAGTTTGCCGCGAGGCGTTTGATTGCGCTCTGCTGGAAGAATGGGAGTTGCCCCTCTCTTGGCTGATGGTTGAAAGATTTAACAGCAAGTCTGGCTCTTTAAAAACTTGTATGAGAAACACTGAAGAGGTTTTGGAAGTGAGAGGCAGAGGTGAAGGACATAAACTCATTTTATTGAGAGTGGGGTGCTACGCTGTATATTATTTCCATGTTTGTTTTTTTTTATTTTTTAAAAAGGTATAAATCTTATGTCTTTTTGTTGACTGTGAAGCTTCGCCTTTAATCATTTTTGTTATTTATTTACTTTTTCTTCATTCATGTGGATTTCATTTTTTACTTTTAGTGATATTATTTTTTGTATTTCATATAAAGCCATATGTTTTGATCGGGAAGAGTTCTTATACGTGTAGAAAAAACCCTTAAAACATATTAAAATAAATCAGTAAGTTAAGTATTTATTAGAACATTTAAACAGTCATGTATAAGAGATACTGTGTCATAGATACTGTACACCTCGAGTGCCCCTATACAGGATTACCGTGTTTCCTGAATTGCATATGAAGATGCATTTCAGCAGCTTATCCCAGACGAGACCTTAAGTGAGGCATTATCTATTATTCACAACGGTATGTAAACACAATCCCTGAAAGCACAATGCGCATTATACGCCATCTGAGCAATAACACAATGTATTCTGGCAATAACATGGCACTGTCCTGAAGAAGAAAGTGTAAAGTTATCTTGTAATCCAGCACAATTATGTGGCTGTTTCACTTCCAGGGAACTAACTGCTTGGCGGAGGCTTTGCATGGGGAGGGATTTGCAGGCCGGACGCAGCAACAGCACTGATTTCTAGAACTGACCTTCGGACCCAAACTGTTGACCTTTCCTGACAGCGAGGGCCTCCTTCTCTCCCTGCTGCCCCACATTTCAGGCACTGTAAACACTTAAAACTGTAGGAGCTCATTTAAACTATTCATCCAGGCCGTAATTATTATTTTACAACTTACTAACAAGGGCAATAAAACACATAGACACACAAACTGCTGTGAACTCTGCGCTGTGAACGCCTTTGCATGCGCCTCAAAGTGAAGCCTATTCATAGAACACACCACACTGTAAAAATGAGTCTTTGTTAGAAAGTTTTCCGTATAGTTTCAGAACAAATGTTTAGCTCATTAGTCTTGTTCTCCCGGCCCCACAGTAAAGATTATATGTAGCTATATGCTCAGGATCGAAACTTGAACAGCACTAAACCAGTAGAATCTGGGTCTGGGTTTTTCCTCCCACTGCTTTTGCAGGACTGCCCAGTTCTCTACAGTAAACACTAGGTTATCCCAGACAGACAGACAGGCAGGCAGGCAGGCAAGGCTTGGAGGGAAGGAAAGGACAGAGGCAGGATGGGTGCCAGGCTGGCAGAAACATGCATTGGATGAACAAGATGTTTCTTGGCAGACGTGCAAGAAGCCGTTTGCTGCAGCATTCCACGCAGGAAAATCAGAAAAAAGACATACAAGAAAAAAACAAAGCGGAAAAAACGGGTTAAATTAAAAAGGAGAGATTCATGCGAGAGGATTTTGACAAGAGCTTCTAAATGTAATTCAATAAGCCGAAGTACTGTGTTGTTCAGACTCGATCCAACTCGTCATGCTAATACGTCTGCTCTGGTAGTTAACAGCGTTTGCAAAAAAGTGTCAAAGCCTACAAATAGGTCAGTAATGGGCACCCTCGGATTTTCTCCAGAACTCCTCCGATTGGTCGGTTTCCATGTCTCTGGGGCAGAAACCTGGATACCACGCTGGCGCAACCCTCGCTAGCTAGGAACACTGCCAGGTTTGAGGAGGAACACACACACACACACACACACACTCAGCTAAAACCCTAACATTACACAACATTAACTGCATGTGTCAAATGCCCCACATACATCCAAGCAGGATGACCTGGAGGCTGTATACATACAAGCCTGTAAACATGGTGGTCACACCGGGCCGAAACCAGATTCTGGATTCTTTGGATCCATATAGATATGGCGGGTGGTCATCCTTTTCAGTGTGCACTGGGCTCGTCCCTGTCCAACAGCTGGGGCCACAAGGCTCTTGGAAGATTCATATCTCTGACCCTGAACAGCACACACCGCTTTCCCCAACAGCTGGGTGGGGAACAGGCACGGCTCCGGACATCATGCCGCTGTTCTCTTGCGAAGGCTCGTTAAAGGATAATTCCCGTTTATTACATCTTGGGTCCTATTTTTATAGATTTGGCCATCATTTCTGAGAGCCTGGAAAACACGGCAACATTACAAACAGGAAGTTTGACAAGGAACATGAGCAGGCAGATGAGATGGGTTGTTAACAAACTCCCAGGTTTGCCAAACTTATAATAATCAGAACTATTCATCAAAGTTTACAGAATGACCTCTTGGTTCAACTTTGACCTGCTGTATTTACCGACAGTGTGTGCACACACTTCTCACTTACAGTTAAAAAAAACCTACCAGCGTTTAAAAACGGCAACATTTCTGTGAGAAGTCATTACCAGGGAAGTCACCATACCAGAGATTTAGTAGTTGATATTAATACCAGTGAAACTCCACGATTCTCCATACGAATCAGATACCATGGTAAAAAAATAAATAAATAAAAATAAAATCCCATGTACTTCAACATACACGCCTTTATTACCGTTTGCATCCTGGCTTTTGTTAGGAAGTTAAACAGCTCATAATTCCCTCTAATATCTGTTTTATATTGCTGTATAAAATCTCCTTCAAACAACTGGATTTATTCAAGTGTCTTGCCAAAAACGTCATTTTACAAGAACGCATCATGATAACGTTATAACGCACCTTCGCCCAATAGTCATTTTTATAGAACAGAGCTTGAACACAACATAATGCAACTCTATGGAAACTCCGTTCTGTGGCTGCTAACGGCTCACAGCTAACGTTAACTAGTTTTCCTCTTGCTCATTTTTAACATTAACACAACGTTTTCAGAACTTTGGCATCGACTTGGTACAGAAGTATCGGTTCTCGTGACGTCTCTCGTCATTAAAATAACATGGTTAGCGGTGTTGCATCCTCCTCTCCGACAGAGAATAAAACACAAAGGAGGTGTCGTTCACGTTTCAGTAAGCAGCCAAGCTTGCTTTTTACATGCTTTTGCTCTCTTTTCATTCAGCATCATAACATACCAAGAACAAGACGAGTTGGATGTTAATCATAACATTGATCTTAGTGCCAGTCAGCTGCATAGGCTGCAGTGAATCTGGCTCTCTGCTCTGCCAGGACGTTGGCCTCACGCCTCACATCAGCGTAACTACACAATCCAAATGTGCCTTCCAGGCTTACATGCAAAATAAGAATTTGATAAGAAAAAAATAAATAAACACTTCTGGAGTATGTGACCTGGAAATAAACCTTATTAAAAAATGCCTTGAGAAGAAAAAAAAAAAAAAAAAAAAAAGCACTATAACCACTTCCATGTGTTTGATGTTTTCAGTTGTCATAACCAATCGTCATAAAAGTTCAAGAAGTGGACTATAAAACATATTACTGATGCATTGAATGTGGGTCAAAACTCTGTACAGTGATAAACCAGCTGCTGGCTCATATTAGCCTCGCAGCTAAGCTCAGTCTGGCTCTAACTAACACGTCGATGCAGCAGCCGCATGGAAAGTGTAGAGGTCTCGCAAATTTGATTGAGACTCAATTTGCATATAATAGAAACCATCATCTGGACCTCCATCTGCTGCGGCACGAGAGGCTTTTTACTATTAAAAACACATCAATGAGCCAAACTGCTGCACTGGGTGACATGTTTCTTCATTAGTCCCGCCCCCCCCCCCCCCCCCCCACACACACACACACACACCCTTTAAAAAGGACATTTTTACAGTTAAATACGCTAATATGTTAAATGTATTTAACAGTAAATATGAAATCGTAAGACATAAAATGTAGTTAATGGTGAAACATTAAAAACGCACAATAAATGTATCACGATATGATAAACACTGCGGCACCCTTGGCCCGTCAAAGCACCCCAGGGACCACCAAATGTGGATTAATCCCCTGCTGAAAATAGTCCAACAAATGCACTTTTCCTCATGTTTGAGGCAAACCGGCTGTTTTTGGAAAATTGCTGAGCCTTTATAAAACTGAAAACATATTTGTGACTAATTTTATAATTTTTTTATTTGGTTTCATTTTTGACCATGCTGAGACCACAAGAATTACTGTACTTTATGTATATGCAGTGGTGATAAACCAAAAGAAATCTGCATAATTGTCTGAATTACCAGCAGAACATCCTTTAAGTCCATGCCATTTTAAATGAAGAACAGTGGGTTTTCAGAGTGCTTTTCGCAGGCAGCTACAGTAGCCTGTCACTATGGAAACAAAACTGCTTTTGAAAATCAACCCAAATATAAAGTTTCCACAGTAAAGTTTTGATTTTTCTGAAAGGCAAACGAAAGTGCTTCTTTTTGTTGCTAAGGAAATGCAGATAAAAAAAGCTTTGTTGGGGCTTTTATCAGAAATGTATTGGTTAGTAAATGTAAAAGTAAATCAGCCGAGGACAAACCCTCCAGCATCACTGTGCAGCTCTGCTCATTGGAAACGGATATGTTCGTGGCGATGACACAAATGTACATTATCAACCGTTTCTATGAGCAAATGCCAAAACTTAAAGCAAAGCGAAAACAGTCGGGGAGAGACAGAGCCCTTCTGTCAACACACGGTATTAAAACAGTTTCTCACTCGGGTGCAGAGTGATTTGGACCTCATGCAGATTGCCCGCTGCATCACCCTGGAAATGGGTGAAAACTACACAAAAAAGTTGCACAATTACACAATGTGGATTACCAGAATAGATCAAAACTTAAAAAAATACATCGAAATTCTCTTTGTTCTCAGCAGGCGTTGGTGAGTTGCCGTATTTGTTTCTTGAGATGGATTTGAAACCGCCTCAAACCAAAGCTACATGGAAAAGGGATTTCATTTATTCCATCCCACAGGTGCAGTGTAAAGGTACCCTGTGGAGGTTTCTTTGTACACAAACACATTTAGATTCAACATTTTGCAGGATGCAGATGTATTGTGTGAATCCTTAAGGCCTTATCAACATGTTGAATTCATTTCCTACAACAACAAAAAAACAAAAACAACATAGTCTGAAACCCGCATTGCTACATTGGATTTTGGCCTGGTTATTTTTCTCCTCTTTTATGGCTACCTTTAGCAGCGTATTGCCCCTCAGATCTATAATAAAATCTGGATTCCAGACTCCAAAATGGGGGCCATTAACTTGATTGAAAATTGCTCACTGAGTGCATGAGCCCAAAAACGTTCCCTGGCTTTCGTCTGCATGTGCAGCCGACTGCACAAGTTTTTTGTAAAAACAAAACCTTCGTGGTTAGAAATGTACAATACTAAGTGTAATAATTTACAGTTGGATGTGTCCTGTCAACATTATATTTCAGACATCTTACGTGTTTGATAATGGAGATCTATGGGGGAAATGCTAAATCGGGCCGCAGAGGATTTTCTTCTGTTGCAGTACTGCGAGCGGCCACTGGGGCACAATCATGGTGTAACTGTTGACGGTCTGAAGAACTGACCTTTCGCTAACCCCTCCCCAGCAAATGTCCAATTAAGCTTAGCAATGGTATCTAGGTAAAACAGAAAACTACATTACTTTGTGGGGTTACATAATCACCTTACAAAAACAACACTACCACATCCACGGTGTAGTATAGGCTAACGTTAGCAGCTCGCTCTTATTTTTATTTTATTTTTTTATTTATTTATTTTTTAATCGGAATTGTGGAAGTTTTCACTAACGTTACCAAAAACAGATTTTTACTCCTCATCCTAAAAGTCTTTTATCTTTTTTAAAGGATGTTAGCAAAGCAGCCAAACCTGCTTGTGTTGCAATGAAAGAACAGTCTGATCATACCATTAAACTTTTACAGGGTGCTCGTTTTGACGGTCGCCAGCTAGAGCTGAGACGCTACTTTTGTACACATCTGTCTGAACTCAAGGATCACTGAGTTGCATCACTGGACTGCATGTGCAGTGTGAGGCTGGACAGGTCGACAGGCAACAGGAACAACCGTCAATTGTTTCTTGCAGAACATGCCATACAAAATTCATTGACACGCTCATGAAACATTGCTCTACAGCACAACTAGTGGTCAAAACCCTCCACGGACTCCCTTTGGAGCAACTCTACCAAGAAGTAAATGAAAGCAGACACATACTGTGATCTGGCACCGTTGCTGCATGACTGTGGAAACACATTAAGACCACAGCAGGGGTATTTACCCAGCTATACACACCTTCACTCTTAACAAGTCTGTGTGTGTGTTAGTGTTTTCTTACATGTGCAGGCAACTTTACAAAGGTGAAGCGTGAAGCTGAGGTCACAGATTGATCCACATCTGGCAACAACATCTGTGAAACTCCTGAGCATTGGACCTCAGGCAAAGTACAGAAATAGAGTACGACACACAGTCTGCCCCCTTTCTGTGTCAGTGTTACCCACTGATTCATTCTTAGCACTTTCGAGCCTTTAGCCATCGTTCACGGACGCCAACAAACCAACACAGAACATGAAATGAACCAGATGTGCTGTCAGGTGTCAGGTAACAACACAGTGATTTGATGGAAAAACTACAAATGGCTTGTGCCCCTCCTTGCTAAATTTAGAGATAACAGATATGTCCTAATGGCGTGGTAAACAGGGTTAATCTGAAACATGCACCATACGGATGCATACGCGTCGAATAAAACGCTTCAGTCGTGGATTTGAGCGAGGGAAGAGAAGGTTATGGTGTAAAATCCCATAATGCAGTCGGGGCAGAAAACAAGCAAACAGCTCCAGAACAGTAACTGGAGGACTAATGATACATGTGCAATGTATTTTCCCCATGTATGACAGCACAATGGGATGTTGTCAGGTACAATAAACTGGAAATGGAGAATGAAAACAGAAGCATATATTTTAGAGCCGACTTTTCAGGTGAAAAAGAAATAGCGGTGTTCGATACCCAGACGTGGAAATACATAAACGACAACGTGTCTGGGAGGCTTCTGAAACACGTTCTGGTGGAATCACAAGTACTAAACTCTACTAAATGCTCAATGCTAACGCTAGCATGGCAACATGCGAACATGCTGATGTTTGGCAGGTCATCATCTTAATTGAGGGTATTAGCCATAAACCAAAGATACGTTTTGACCTGGAGATGGCGCTAGATGAAAATCCGGGAACCATGAATGTCTGAAGGAAATCTTTTGGGCTTCCATCCAATAATTGTTGAGATTTTTCAGTCTGGATCAAAGTGGTGCTATCAGAAACGTAACTTCATCTATAGACGAGGACACAATTCAACATAGAAGAAAGAATAAAGCTCCCAATGACGAATGATGACTTCATACAGTATTTACTTTGGTTTAAATAGAGCAGTTCTTTCAAGGAACTCAACAGAGGCTTATGAACTCACTCAAAACTTAATTAGTCAATTCTAGGACAGTTTCCAGGAAATTATTGGTAAATATTTAGGAAATCATGGACCCATAAAATAAAGTGTAACCATAATTGAAACGTAATATCCTGCATCATAGTCTGAGCGAAAATAATAATAATTATTGGACAACATTCACTATTAAATAAAAAGCCATTTTCAGCGTATTTTTCTACAATCATAAACATCAACTCTGTTCGAGGCCCTAATCAATAATCTTTCAGTTTCTCTTGCAGCCACAGCTCCCATCTGTGGCCATTTTGCATCCCGCTAGGCAACCGTCCAGTTTCGTGATCAGGGATGCATAACAACTTGATTCACACTTGCTGGTTTTGTGGCAAAAAAAACACAACAGTTTTTTTGGCACAAAAGCACAGTTTGCACTGCTGAGCATGAGCAAAACTCACTTCCCTTTTATGACCAGTTCACTGAGCAACCGCACTTGACATGGAAAAGAGAAAGTGGGAGAAGACGGTGCCACAACACACTCCGCTCCGAAATAAAACCGTGATAGAAACCGAAATAGAAAAAGACACAAGTTGAAATCAATGAGCTCTGACGTGTTATTAGAAAGCTTCCTTTCCCTCTCTGCTTCATTTAAAGGGAATGACAACAACCCCCCCTCGTCTGCCTACAGGCCTACACAACATGCATACTTGGTTTGATTGTGACGTCGTTGCCTCTGGGATCCCAGCACTTGGAAAAAAAGTTTCACAACACGTCTTTCTGCCTTATTCATCCGGCACTTTCTTCATTCCCTCTGTCTCTCCATCTCCTCCTTTTCCTCCTTTCAATGCTTGAAAGCAAGCCAGCTATCAAGCAGCGCACATATTTTGGCAGGCCCCCCCCTCCCAAGTACTGTATCCACATCGTGCTTTTGTTTTTCCCACAACCCTTGGCATTAGTTGAGACTCAGAGAGGTGGGGTAACGGAAGCTTTTGTGGAGTTATTTCCCTTTAAATGCAAGTCTGTAAGTATTCCAGGCAACCTCAACGCAGGGAGGGAGGCAAACAGTGCAGAGCTGGACAGACACTGAAGTGACGAGGGACTGGGTCCAAATCTGATTCCTCCTCTCACACGTGACACAGATCTTCCGTTTTCTAATTGGATAGTGAAGCTAAAAAAGCTAAATCCATCTGGTCCGCATACTGGAGATGTGTGCTACAAAATAGGATCAAGATACGTGCAGAATACATGTGACCTTTATTTGCTCCTACAGCTGGGTCTGACGATTGCCAAGGTAAGAAGTAAATAAATCTTATTGATTCTATAAAACTGACACCAGAGCAGTTTGGCTGAGCCAGCATTCACAACACAATGACACACAACAGAGGACGGAGTTAGGCTGCGTTCACAACCAGATCAGGCGTTCCAGCCACAAGGGCAGCACAAGTATACTTTATATTTCACAATTATTGTTTTGCGTCAGAGCGTTTTTATGATCTTGACATTTCCAAACCGCTCTTGAATAGAACTTCATTCATTTCACAGCAGCGAGACAAGAAAAGACTTGTGCCTTGCGCTGGAGCTTGTTGCAGGAAACACACTTTCTAATTCTCCACAGAGTTGCTCAAATGAGCATCCATGTAAACGCCGCAGCCCAGACCGGAGCACCTGATTTGGTCTGAATGCAGCCAGAAATTTTGCATTCGTAGTTGAGTGGAACCACAATTCTTTAAAGAGTTTTAAATGCTTTGCTGGTGCAACGATTTATGCGAGGAAAGACTCGTATTAATCTTCCCATAGTGGCGAGACAAAACAAAAATAAAAATGTATCACTTTGCACAGCATCATCCAGCCCAGAGTCAATGTGTAGCTGGACCAAAATGATTAGTTATTAAGTTCTTGGCATTCGATTATAATTTGAAACAGAGTTTTGGTCCAACATTAGTCTGGGCCCACAAATCCGGTCCGTCTGTCTTAAAGATCTGATTTGAGAAACAAATCGGATTTGCCCGCAGTCGAGGCCGAACGTTTTTTTGATAGGAAGCTGACTTTGCAGTTGTCCAACAAGTGCAATAAGACCCTGGACGTTGGCGTATGGTCAGATACTGTTTGACCATCTTACAAGCACTTTGTTTTAAGCATAATGACCTCGCTACATAAGGGGAAACCCTATTATTTCCTACACTGGGTAAGGGGCAGAATCATCCTGCTGCTGTGGACAATGTTCACCTTCACATCATTGAAGTCCGTTGGATCACAGTTTAGACAATGACCACCAATTTTTCACCGCCTGATTCATGTCCCGTACCATAAAAAAAACACCCTGACATGGGAATATCACAGGTTGTCAGGTTTGGTGTCAAACTACTTTTACGATGAAATTACAGAACAGTGAAAACTATTTTCATGTCAACACCGTCTAAGAATAATCTCTCGAGTTCTCAGCAAAGGGTCTGCATGAATTTTCTTTGTAGCCTGGAGCAAGTTAGGACCAGCCAATCAAAAGTAATATTATACTTCCAAGGTAATCCTCATTTTTCCCCCTGACCACATCTCCCTGGAAGTGATTGCAGATGGCTAAGCCCGGCACCATCACTCGGGCAAGACGTAACCGATGCTGCAAATCTTCGAGCACCGCCGAAACCACACATACTTTAACCGAGTAGCTTCTGTGCACAAAGTGCTACTTTTATCCACGGCACCCAGTTTGGGGAATCTGGGCCACATCACAACAAGGAACAATGCAAAGTGTGACAAACAGGACGGGACAGGGGTCTCTTTCATTTGGCCAGTGTGGACTCTCTGCGGTCTAATACCGCATACCGTTTTGCCTTCCATGTCCCATGTACCATGAGAGCTCTGTCTCGCTTTTTGAGCTTCGTGGACTGACTGTATTTGTGTGTCTGTCTGTGTGTGTCAATATGCAGCCAAAGTAGGGCAGCGAGTCCAGCTAAAGTCTCATGCACAGCTGTGAGTCTAGAAGAGGCCCTTTGTATTGGGATACATTCATGCGCCCTGAAGGAACATAAAAATGGTAAGTCAGTGCATAAGAAAGAGCCTGGTATAGTTTGGGTAATGGATGCATTTTGAATGTCTAAAGCGAAGTACAAAGCTCCTCACTGCTGCTCTCTCCGACAAATATTCCTGTCGTTGTTAGCCTCTTGATTATCTCGTTCTACATCCATTAGTGCCGGGTCGCATTTCTGCATCCAGTGATTCACCATTCCCCCCCGACTCCCTGCCATGGGAATTGCTCACACCATCAACATCAACTCTTAAGAGTCCATTAATTTCCGATAAAGTGCAGCAAGGCGACTGGGGAAAGTCAACCGGGAGGCAGGTTTGTTGGTGGAGGAAAGTTGCCCATGACTGATCTTTTCGTGCTAAATCGGTTGTCAACAGCAACTCACATTTGCATTCCTTCTGGCTGACCAGTGTTTCTGCTTTTATGCTAATTTGAATTTGCATTTTAAAAAGACGGAGATAAAACACCATAAACTCATTAATTCAAAGAAATGTTTCACTGCCGAAGTGGACCCCGAGTTCTGATTTTAGTTTCTGTCAAACTAAATTTTATAAGGTCAAAAATGAGCTTAAAGTCATTTTACTGTTGTAAAAGGACCAGCTTTCACTATTGTCTTATTTCTCATTTCTGCATGTTGCTGCCACTTAGTTTATTTCTTTACAATTCACATTAGTAAAATGTATTTAAATGTGCCAGACAAAAATCTCTTTCCGATGCATGTCCTCTGCTGGAAAAGCCCAAAAGTCAAACTCTGTTTCAAACAAACTAGTTCATACAAAGTATTGTCCAACCAAGTCTAAATGTCAAAGGCATTCAGGGGGTTGCACTCAATCAAAAGTGACTTGAGCTTGTGAAAGGCGTCAAACCCTGCCTGATGTTACACGTCCACACGCCTGGCCGATCACTCAGGATTGATTCTCAGATCATCCGTTTCGGAAAGATCACTGATCAACCCCACAGCAACACCAGAGCGGAGATATTGGACAGTTCTGACAAACCTTGAATTACATTAAATTTAAATGTTTTTTTGTAATCCGTTGAAGCGTTTTTGATTCTCATCTCATTTTCTATAATATCAAATCCATGACTGTCATGGTTAAAGTAAGCGAAAGATCGAATCAAATAAAAAGCCCCTGCATATTTTATTCATGTTGTTAACATTCTTTCTACTTCCTCTCATCGATTTTATTTGGTTTTATTATCACTTATTCATTTCTCTGGTTCACTGTATTATTATCAGCTGCATCACTTTGAATTGCACCAACCTGTTCTAAAAGGTGCTATACAAATAGTTTGATTTATTGACTGATTTAGTGCCACTTCAGGATAAAGCATAAAATCAAAAAAAGTCAAAAGTGTCCAAGTTACTGACAACAAAATTACATCTAAAGTGATTTTAATAATCATTTCCCGATCATTCAGAACTTGCATTAAAACAAACTACAGGATTAAACATTGTTTGGAAAATAGTACATTTGGTGTGAAGTTCAAAAGTCATTTGCCAGTTCTGTTTATTTTCCACTGATGCTGGCAAGAGGTTGACTCATCAGAATGATGTAATATTATAATAAAAAGCACCACACACATTTGAGTCACGGCTCAGTGCTACAGTAAGGCGTGTGTGACCACAGTGAACAGTAGATGCTACCAGAGCCTCTCACATCACCTATAGGCAGCGAGAACAGAGACGCTTGCGGTAAAACGCTCCGCAGTGACTGTTTCACAGCAGGTGGTCCACTCAAGGCTCAAAAGCAGGATCACTCATTATGAAAACACACATGTGCCACTGTGCCAACTGTAAAACTAGAGACCTTGACCAGTGCAACCCTGACATGAGTCCAAAGCTTAAAATCACCATGTGAAATCACTTTTAAAGAGGCCTCAATGCCTTCTCACCCGCCATCCTCCCACGCACAGTCCCACACACACACACTGTACACACACACAGTCTGATGTTTCTCTTCATCCACCTACTTAGTATTACTCAACAGGTTCTGAAAGACAAAGTGACTTAGGGTCTGATCACACAGCATGAACATTTGGCAACAAGAGCTGCTGTTTTCTAATTATTTTCAGTATGTTTTGTAGATTTTCTTTGCGCTGCTCCCTGCGTGATTCACTTTGTTGTTGTTGCTCTGAGCACACAGAGGAACTGACTTACAGCTCGCCACTGCAGCTTTTTCCACTGCTGTTGTCCAATAAGACGTGAAACACAGAGAGCCTTCTTTCTATTGCGTTTATTAACTTGCCGGTTGTGGTTTTTAAACCTCGATTAGATAAGAGTGACGTCATTAACAGCGTTACACTTGGACTGATAAGATTGATTTTCCCCCCCCCCAGATTAACCACATTATCTAATGTCATTCGTTGCACTCGCTAAGTGACTGATAGCAGCTGAAGTTGTCTTTGACAAGGGTGTTTCTGGTGCTCCCGTTTGTGCAGGCTTCTGAAACAAAAAGCTCGCTGGTGCACCTCATATTTACAAGTCGACTAAGCAAATTCGCAAATTCTGTGTGATCTAACCCTAAAAATGTCTCTTCCAACCACTGCGGAAGGAGGACTATCCCAACACATCCTTTAAACATTAACAGGAAAACGGGAGTGTGTTTAACAAAGACTCATATTGTTCCAAATATGATTCATACAAGCCATTTATAAACACACTGACAGTTGAGGACTGGCGTGAAATAGGGTTTGAGGGTTCCTGTGCACAGGCCAAAGTCCAAGTACCATAATTATCCATTTCATGTCATTTAACTTGTTGTGGGATGTGCTCGTGCCGCTGCTTCTTGGGTTTTGAAGTGAGTCCCTGCACGCGTTTACGGCAGCAACGCTACAGTGGACGCATCATGAGGGCAGAAGCTGCCATGAAAATGTTACGGCCTCATAAAGTCAAAGCTCCATTAAATTTGTTTCCTCCAGGCTTTGGAAGAAACTGGAAGTTCAGACACACACAGAGAGACTTCTTCATTTAAAGGGCAGCGCACGTTTTTGGCCACACCGGGCACCTTTACCGTAACGGTACAGATAAACGTGCAACGTGTTTAACACACACGCACACTCATTTTTATCAGCGGTAACATAATGGCACGGACAGGCGCTATTTTGAGAAAGAAAACATACAGAGACGGACGTGACCGCGCTGTTGTGTGGATTTTGATGCCCGTCTGTTTGCACTTTTACGATTTAGTGCAGGCGCTAACCAAGCCCCGCCGGGCGGAGCGGGTTTTTTGCATTTTTCTACAGAACTCCGGAAAGGAAATCCGACCGAGGGTTGGCGAGATAATCAGATCAAAAGTCAGATACACATATAAACACGCGCACACACACCCACACGTCTGTCGTTATAGTATGATGATGACATTTGCTCCCTAAAATTTTAAACATGTTACTCGTTACATTTGCTTAATAACAATTCACATAACTGCTCAAATGTGCTCATAGTTCTTTATAATGCCTTATGAGAATCTCAAAGTAATTCCAACAGGAAGGTTTTATATGTCAGTTCAAGAACAAACTATATGTTATTATGACAATGACAGATTACCATGTCTAGCTTCATAATGTAATGTGACAAATAACAAGCGGCTCTAATTTCCTCTGTGTATAAAACCAAATGATGTATTTTAGCACAGACTAAAATAAAAACCCCAGTGGGAGGAAGTCATCCCTTCTTATCCTTATTCACAGCTTCTTGTTAGACACAGTCTCAGTGGAGAGGGAATCACAGAGGAGAAGCACATATAAAAACAAAATGGTGCAATAAGACCATGCAGGAGAGAGTCAGCTATTTCAGTGCATTATAATTTCAGAGAGCAGAGTGAGTCAGCAAAAGAAGAGAGAGCGGATGAGGGGAAAGAGAGAGGGTTTAAACGAGGGAGACTATCAGGGAGGGTGACAGATGGTGGTGTAAAGGAGAGAGAAAGGAGAAAATGAATTAGGAAAACTACAGAGCAGCACTAAACAATATCCAGAGTCCAGAGGGCCCTTTGGAACAGCGGGGTGATGAAACCTCCTGCGCTTGTTGGCAGCGGGACAGTGCAGGGGCCACGCAGCGCAGAGCGCCACAGCCAAAGCCTTACATAACAGGCCACAGCGCTGAACGCTCCCATTCCAGCTCCCCTTAAAGGTGAAGGCACGCCTGCCGCATCGCAGGACGACTGACTCCGCTTTTTAATCTTTCCATTTTTCTTTTAAAAACATTAATTCGCTCCCTGCCTTCGTGTGGATGTGTATGGCTCTTAAACGTGTGTTTTTTGGTGTTTTTGTTGCCGTTTTGATGCATTCTGTGCAATAAAGGTGCTGTACGGATAAAGTTCAGTCATTCAGATGAAAAAAGAAAATGTTTATTATACCTCACAAATATTAGACCGAAGCATGGATTCAAAACAGTGAGCAAGATTGTACAATTTTTTGAGCCTGTGACAAACAGAACAATAAAGTACCTGAATGTGAACATGTATATAAATGACAGACACACATGGTAGTATGCAAACATCCAATTTACACATGTGTAGAAAAGATCTGTAGTTGTAGAAGAACCACAACAAACGCCTTCTCTTCACTATTAGCCATGATGTAATGCATGCTTCAGACTAATCTTATTAAAGGATAGTTTTTCTTACAGTCAACAAGTCTTATGATAAGACCAGCCCAACAACTGTGTTAGTGCTTTCTCAACACGCTCTGATATCCCTACGCAACCGTCTGTGGCATCTGTGCTCACCAAGCAAGTAAATCTTTACGACGTAAGTCACACATCGAGATTTATTTCCTAAAGCTGGTGGGCACCGTGTGTTTCTTGTTTCTATCAAACGTTGCTCAAACACGAGTACGTAGTGCAGTTGTTGGGGACTACTTTCAGATGCGGAGCAGGACGGTGCGCACAATATGTGTGACTGAGTCAAAATAAACTCTGGTGTGTGTTCATGGTAATGAAGGATCCTGTCAGTGCAACAGTGCGGCTCATTGATGCTTTTTAATAGTTTTTGGACACTGTTGGAGCTCTATGGCACTGAGGAAGAAGATACATCAGGCTTGTATACGCACACAATACTTATTCGGGAATACATTCAGTGGGAATTTGGGTCTTTTCCTGGGACTTTTTCGACAATAAGAAAAATATAGAAAATCATCGTTTGAACTGAAACGAGCCAATGAACAAACAAGGACAAGCTTGGCTACATTTGATGAACTTGATAAAGTCTCACAGCTGTGGGGTCTTCCATTCATAATATGTCAGCGACAGTATGAAACATTAGCGGTTAAACCACATAACCACCGCAGCTCACTGCCAGCACTGCTACAGTTTGTCTCTGTGCTTCTAGATACATATCTCTTTATTCTACAAGCTGCCGACAGCCATGACAGCTTCAGTATGTCGTGTCTGAGGATGCCAACATGGCGACCAGCATGATGGGTGAACCAAATTACAAAAATATTTTTAGATATGGATCAACGACGTCACAGAAACGCGCGGTCTAGATGGGAATCTACGAGGCAACCTGTGTACGCCATTAGCATAGCCCCCCCGACCCACCTCGCGTGGTATCGATATCCTACCAGGATAATCACGCACCTTGTTACCCCAACTCACCCCATCATTCGGAGTGCACCGCGGAGCCGCACAGCCAGGGGCAGAAAAGTATAGATGAAGGCTTTTTTACAGCTCCTCTCCCTCCATCTCCATGAATAATTCAACCCCATCCAAGCCTGAGAGCATTTTTCAACTTTCCCTGAAGCATGAAAACACAGCGTAGCTCCACGCTGACTGCCAGGAGGTTCATAAGCTCCTCATACCTAACATAAATCCACTCCCGATTATAACAGGATCACATTAGGCCACACAACTAGAGGTTTTGCTGAAGGCACAGGTAGTGTGTAAACCTGCACACGTTATCCGCTCTGTGGAAATCCTGCACTGAATCAGGGAAATCTAGAAACGTCTGGCTTTTACTAATTTGCTGAAGAAATTCATTCAGTGACACAGATTTAAAAATAAAAACATTTAAAAAAACATATTTAGTAATCCCAAAATGTGAAGGGAGCAAAACTGCGTTTGTGTTTTTTTTTTTGGTGGAAGATTCCAACTTTAGTTGTAACCTCTTCTAATCAGTGCTGAATCCTGCTACCTTTGCCCGTGTGTGTGTGTGTGTGTGTGTGTGTGTGTGTGTGTGTGTGTGTGTGCGTGTGTCATTGTCAATTTAATACGAGTGCTGTTGGGACAAAGTCATTGTCTTGCAAGTCCAGAGTCCAAACCAAAGACAAGGAACATCGTACTGCTGCTCGCCCCGAGTTAAAGACGGATGGTAGGCTTTGATGAATTGTTGGAAGGTGTTGCGCCTCCATCTTCTCTCAGTCACGTGTTTTGCATGTTGCATTATCCTGTTTTGTGGACCATAGTGTGTTCTTTATGTCTAAGTGTGACTATCAGAGGTGTCGTCTGTGGACTGTCTGCTGCTCTGGACTGACTGTGATTGGCTGCTGTCACATTCATTCAAAGTGCAGCTGTTCACAAATAAAAAGTCACAAATCCAGTCACCACGTTTGTGTTTGGAGTCCACACCGCTTCCTTTTTTTGATAGTTTACTTTGTGAAATGCCAAATATAATAAAGAATTTCTTCAATTTTTTTTCTATAACAAATAAAAACAAAGTTCTAGTATGTTAAATGTTAGACAAAAGCAACATTATAAAACTATGTCTGAATAAAAATAGAATATAAAATTGGCAACAATATCTGATCCATGAATCAAGATAATAAATCTTTTGTCCCTTCACAGTTTCACGTACTGTGTACTACGGACACAGTTTGGTCTTTACCTTACTTAAAACAATGACTACACAGTAATACAAGAAGAATTTGACTGAAATCTGAATTTGAGTGTAGTTGAGAAGATCCCCACTTGGCACACAGGTCAGATTTAATAAGCAATATAAGGAGATTACAACTTACCTGTAGTGGTGTCAGTGTTTGATTATCACAATCCAGTCACATAGAAGAGAGAGAAAGGGTAAAACATTAGTTTACATTGCACTTCTGTCAGTCAATTTGTGTCGGATGCAGAACGTGCGATATTTGTTTCTGCAGATGAAAAGCAAGGCCACTCTGAGTACATTTCAATCTGAGGTAACATTTTTATCTAAAGGCCTCCATTCAATGCTTGGGTTGTTAAAAGATAACCACACGGGGAATAAATGATACATCTGTGGTGAAATGTTGCCTTCACTGTGTGTGTCGGCTCAAAGATAGAACACAAGATCATCGACATACGACTGTGAGTCTTCATCAGATATCTATCTATCTAGAGATAGATATCTATCTATCTCTAGATAGATATCTAGAGATAGATAGATGTCTAGATAGATAGATATCTATCTAGATAGATAGATATCTATCTAGATAGATATCTATCTA
>CALSCE010010855.1:1320359-1359594 GCA_943593645.1 Bovichtus variegatus | reverse complement strand
TCTATCTATCTATCTATCTATCTATATATTATATCTTGAGATGGATGAAGCAAATAGATGTGATAGATTTAATTACAGTTATTTTAGATGGAAGGGGGATTAATGACGTAGCTGACGAGAGCAACATCTAGTGATTAACTGCACAGATTGTTAGTGCCTCTGATCACCAAAAAATTCCAGAAAAAACTATTAGCTAGGTTTCTCCTGCGATTTGTAAAAATGGCAACGGTTATCTTAATTCTGCCATATCCTAAAAGTAGACACTCCATCCAAAATTGCAGCAGCTGCCTCAGTCATGTGCGAGGGATTTGTATTTTTGTTTTTACAAGAATTCCTCTGTTTTTCTTCTCTCTCTTTTCCCGGATGCTTAATTATGGAGGCTGTAGTGGATATTATCAATCAAATGTTGTTATTATAGCCCAATGCAGCAACATTTGTCTTAGGTGGCTTCACAATCTGTACAGCGTACGACACAGTCTGTCCTTAGACCCTTGCAGCGAAAAGGGGGAAGAAAATGGAAGCAACCTCAGGGAGACTGAGGAAGGATCCCACCTCCAGGACGGACAGACGTGTGTACAGAATAAACAACATGTTACTAATAAAACTTAGACAGCAGTTTGGGTGCGAGGAGGTTTGTCTAAGTGCTCAGCATAGAGTATCCAATAGGAGAATCCTCCAAAGAAAACTAGACAAATGTATCGTACCATCTGCTAAAAGGGATAGTTCAACATTTTATTTGGTTTGGGAAATACTCTTGTTTTCTTTCAGAGCTGGAGTCAGGACGGGGTTAGCCATGTTAGCATAAAGACTGGAAGCAGAGGGAAACAGCTGGCATGTCTCGGTCCCAAGTTCAAAATGCACCTCCCGCCTCTAAAGATTATGTCGTATGTTGTTTGTTCAAGCCACAGACAAAATGTAAAAAGGATGTGCAAGAAATATTTCTGCTCCAGTCGTGACAATAGGTTGTCAGAAAACCAGCACTGCACCGGAGACACTGCACGTTTCTTTACTTGCTGAACAAATGAGACTTAACATGTTATTCAGTGATCTTGCTGTTGGTATAGGCGCATATTATAATATATTAATATTTTAAAAAGAGCTACGCTAGCTGTTTCCCCCTACTTTCAGGTTTTATGCTAATCTAAACTAAGTAGAGATTTCTGGAACAACTTCAACTACTTCCAAGGTACATTGAGATAGAAAATACTTTGAATAGGTGAAACTCCAGCAACACTTGCACTATAAGAACGGCTTTATTTAGAGACTAATAAACGGGCGAGACCACGACTGTGCACCTGGTGAACAGCAATTCACTTTATCACCTGTATTTTAAAATATCAGGAGAAATATCTATGTAGGATTTAGTAAAAAAAGAATGGAAATGGAGCTTTGCATTATAAGATGCTTTTTTTCCTGTTATTCTCTAAAGTTTGGGTGCCCTAGTTGCAAATGTACCATCTCTGGATTGTAATGTACAAGTCAGTGGACTTGTCCTGCAACATGGAAAGTTACAGGATTATCAGAGCTGTTAGGGTTCATCCAGGGATGGACGTGCGTTTCTCCATCACGTGTCACGACAAGACATCGGACAGTTCGTGAGACATTTCACTTAAAACTACAAACATGTCAACCTTGAGGAAAGGTCAGGCCAGTCCGTATCATGAGTCCTCCGGCAACCATAGTTTTATATTCAGAATAAAACTGAGTATTAAATAAGTTCCATTTTCTTCTTTCAATACTATGGAATATACTAATTAACAGAGATCGTATCGATACTTTTGACAACCCACGTGTCTCATATGGCCTGTAAAAACAAACTGCTGACACTTTAAAAACCAGCCCGGACTGTAAGAATAGATCAAAATCAAAAAAGGATTACTCACATTTTTGTTCTCTCACTGAAACAAACTACCATCATGTATAAGCAATAATGTAATTATGATTATGAGTGTTTGTGCTACCAAGGCTAGAAGTGGATTAGGCTACCTAAAGAAGATTAGAGATAGTGCAGGCTACTTAATGCGTAACAAATGAAGCTCATGACTGCCCGGTCATACTTTACACTGATACAATACTGTGTTGTCACAGTGTGTATCTAATATATTCTATTCATTTGGCTGGTATTGTGTTTTAAAAGGCTGCAGTCATAGAATACAGTATATATGAATGCAATGGACGACACCGAGCCAATGGGGGTTTTCTATGATTTGTTTTTCTGCTTTGCAGTTTTGTTGCTTTTGAAAGGTTTTTCCAAATTCTGGTTTGGTTTTGCACCACAAGGCGACCACAGTTAATGGTTTATGGTTGAAGTGTTCAGGTCAAGGTGTCAGGAAGTGGACCAAATTACAGTTCATGTTCCAGAAAGCAACGAGAAAGACAAAAACTAAAAAGGTCAACTTGGTGTAAGACAGGACTTCAGCTTTTACTTTAAAATCTGTGTACCGGCACCCTGCCTGTCTTTTATATTGGAAAAACACAAAGTCTGGCTGCCACTTTTATTTGTGTGTGTGTGTATGTGTTTTTCTGGGATCTGCTGCACAGTTTGCTCTCCTCACTGAACTTTAAATTTGTATGCGGCACAGTAACCTCTGTGATCAACACCAGTCTTTTCGAATCCACAGGGGTCCCTCTTAGAGAAATGTCAAAGAACTTTTTTCTTTTCAACCAAAATACAACAAGCATTAGTTCCAGGCTGTTTTGCCGAAATGCCAATTAAAAACCTTGGAGGCTAAGTAAGTATAGAGTGCACTGCTAAACTTTCAAATAAGACCGAAGCAGCAGTCACGCTTCATACTTTGAATCTCTGTTAGCAGCTCATTCATTTAAATTACTGCTGATTCCCTGCTTCCAATGAGTTAAATATTTAATAAATAAATAAGACATTATGAAATAAATACTATGAAAAAAAAATTAACCATTTAACTGTGAATTAGTTTAACAAATCTAATTCAATTCATTCTAAAATGTTCTTTAAGGAAAGTTTCACCCACAAAATTATGATTTGTATATCAATTAATCACCCTGTGTTACCTTAAAATCTGGCAAAATTGAGGTATTGATAAATGCGGTCCCCATTTACTTCAATTGATCAAGATCAGAACTCAAGGTAATTGATATACAAATGGTCATTTAGTGGTATTCCTTCAAAGTATTTAACTTTAACAAGCAGAAGCTGCTGTAAATAAACACAACACAGACACAGAACCTCTGATTTCATGAGTTTTTTTCTGAGAAAGACACAAAAGTGTGTGAAGATGTAAGAAAAGATCACAAGGATAATTAGCTAGTTAGCTACCTGGCAGTTAACTATTATTTTTACGTGAATCACAGCTGTAGCCCAAAACCACATGTATCTGATCCATCTGCTCTGAAAACATTTGAGCATCTACAGTATGCCCACAACATAAAAGCATTAACGGGCTTTAAAACTTTCAGCACATATCAGGCCTCGTCATGGCCTTTTTTTTTTTTTTTTATTATTTCTTTTTTTAATTTTTTTTTTAAACCACTTACATCTGAGAGCAGAGCCAATCACAGCACAAGCAAGCATAACCCGGATCAAAGCTTTTCCAACACATTCCCTGCAAACCAATAAATCTTTGCTGATGTTCCAAATATTTGAATCTAAAACCAAA
This sequence comes from Bovichtus variegatus, assembly GCA_943593645.1. Classification (NCBI taxonomy): domain Eukaryota; kingdom Metazoa; phylum Chordata; class Actinopteri; order Perciformes; family Bovichtidae; genus Bovichtus; species Bovichtus variegatus. The sequence goes on along the minus strand of CALSCE010010855.1, from coordinate 1,355,959 downwards.
ACCAGATTGTGATTCAAACTCCGATTTTCATTTTCGACACCAAAGCAGATTTCAATACAAGGTTGAGCTAACATAACTCTACAATATGTTTAGGACTAATTGCAGTAAAAAGGTTAAGGTGTGAGACAAAATCTGCTTTTGTCTCAATCCCACATTAAGAGCAGTTGGGGGGCCGTGGCAGAAGCACTAAAGCATTTTGTTTACTTCTCAGCCATTTCCTCCAAACCAGGCTGAATCATCTGATTACTTAGATGTCTGCAAATCCAATTAGCCAAATGTGTCTTTTCTGAAAATCTTACTGCGAAGACACAACACTGTGTTTTTCTCTGAAAACCTTTCAACAATGTGAGCAGTAATCATGACTCATCCTCTCACAACAAACGTGTGTCATCTTTTAAATCTATTTTCAAGGTTTCAAGGAATTGCAAGTACAACGTCGACCGCATACTTCCTCTGCAGTGCTGCTGACACTTTTTATTAGGCTAATCCCCGAAGTACATTGCTTTCCGACAAGTCAATATAAAGTCTGCAAAATAACCACTCACTCAGAAATCAGTGTTTTGCAGGATTCTTCGTTCTTTAAGTGATTTTAACATGAACAGACGACAGAAACATGCACACCCATGTACTGGAGACTGAGCGACGGTATAGGGAACCAGGAAAGACGAAATAAAAACAGAAGTGAACGCATGACTCAACCTACACCTCAGTGCAAAAAAAGCAGAAAACAAGTAAGATTGGCCAACCTGTGTTCTTTTGCACACTCACACAAACCCATAGAGAGCCTACAGAACGCCAAAGAAAAGAGAAACAAGACAGTAAGTCAGACAGCGAGCAGCATCCAGGGCACAGGCTGACAGCTTCCTTTCTGCCCAGCTATCTGTTTTACTTCCTTCTGTCCGAGTGTCTGGCTCTGTGATATGCTGAGAGAAGAAGAGGAGGAGGGTGAAGAAGTGTGACTGAAAACAACATGGCGACACGGTGTTGATGAATTCTTTTTGACCTTTTATCATGGTCATTCAGGTTGTAAGTGTTTGCCATGGATGTACAGAAAATGATTAGCGGAGTACCTCTGATACAGACGAAGACATTTAAACGTGATGATTTCCCGGCAGGACCGTGAGGGGTATATCCCCAGCATAAGAAGCATGAGATTTATAAGTAGGTTTATGGACTATTTTATTGATTGTTTATGGACAGTGGAGATATCGCTATCACTGGAGAGAGTCCCGCTGAGTCAACCAACGCGTGTCTGATGTTCCACTTTGACTATTTTATGAGTAAGCCGTGTGATTTTTGGAGTTCAGAGAATACAGTAGTGATACAGCAAAATACAATCACTGCACAAGTATATGTCCACATAAGGGAGGATGTCCGTCTATACAAATATAATATATATTCTGTACAGAAGTGTATACTGCATCTTGTTTCACAGCAAAGTCCCCAGTTGTAGGCATAGCCACAATAGGCTAATACTAACCTGAGCAAAACAAGAAGAAGAAATGGAAAACAGCAAAACTTCATGTGTGAAAGTTCATTCTTTACCTTGAAAATAGCAGTTTGACTAAATAAACTTAATTCAAGGTCCATTTTTGATGGACCTTCCAAATGTGCATGGCAAGATGGATAATATTTATGTAGTTTTTGATTTCAAGTTCTTTACAGTTTCCTTTACTATTTTAAAACAACATGACAAGAATCAGGATTTGATAATCACCGGTATCAATAAACGTGATTGGAAAGAAGATCGAAAATCGAAACTTAACTCGACTCCACCGATTAGGTTTGTCTTTTTCTTTTTTCCTAGAAGGTCATTGCCCCAAAATTGTCTTTCCCATATGGTCTAGTGGTCCGGATTCCTGGTTCAATGGGAACAGTTTACTAAGATTCCCCTTGCAAAGGTCAATGAACTCGCATCTTCACCACCAGATTTTTCTTGTTCGTACGGCTGCAGAAATTCAAACTCTCCCCACAAACACTCAAAGCATTCTACATGTGCAATGTGGACAACATATTTTTAGGGAACTTCACCGCCTGGTACCACAACAGCAGGGCTGCAAGGCCCTGCAGAGAGTGGTGCATTCCACCGAACGCTCCACGCCCCCCAGCCTGCATAACATTTACACCAGGCGGTGTAGGATCAAGGCCGGCCAAATCATTAAGGATTCGAGCCATCCGAGCAATGGCCTCTTTGAACTGACGTGGTCAGGGAATCAGTCACAGGGCCAGAATGGAGAAGCTCAAGATGAGATTCTTCCCTCAGGCCATCCGAATCCTGAACGAGGACACTGCTCGGGCTGATAGACTACACCTCTGGCAACGACCTCCACCCATCCCCTGCATCCCTTGACTATTTGCAACATATTTAATAGAGCAGGGGTGATTCATCTGTGAATAACGTTTCAAGAAGTACCATACTGTACTTCTTGAAACGTGCCGGCTGCGCCTGGTCAAAGCATGGATTCCCCAGAGAACAAGCTGCAGCTAAAAAAAACATTGCCCTCTAAAGTGTGGGAGTAGACAGAGACCCAACAATGTGGTGCTCTGCAACATTAGCTCTGAGAATTGGAAATGGCTCATCACAGCAGTACAACCGCGACGCACGAACACTTGAAGCAAAAGCATCCCGGAGCGCTTTGGTAGGACAGCTGTTTACTTTTCGTCCCCACCAGAGCATGATACTGTTTTATGATTATCAACATTCAGAGAATGTGTCTGTTAGTAGAAGTCACTTAAAATGTACCACCTTACATGATCCTCTTTCATTTTTATCTGAAGAGTATCCAGGACTTTTTCCATGTCCTGCAGCCAGGCCCCACAAACTGCTGAATGCTTGAAGTAATAATTCATGCCAGATCTAACATCTTGATCTGGTTTTATATCGATACAGTCAGCAGGTTGGCTCCTTGCAAATGGTGTGTGATGCAGTGAATGTTTTTAACAAGAGGGAAGTCCTCCTTTTGCCTTGATTCAGCTTCAGATCTCTCGCCTTTTATCACAGTCAGAACAAAACTTTGTTCATTTAATCTATTAAACCTCACCATCAAATTCTTTCCTAAAACGGATTCAAGCTAAATGTTTTAAGGCCACCAGTCGACGTCCACAACCAGAAATTAAATATCGGAAGTTTGGCTACTAAAGAGTCTCAACAACTCTTTATTTAAAGCAGCAATATACATTATATTGCCCAGAGAATAAGCAGTTCAAACAATAATAACATTGCAATAACAAACATATTAGCAAAGTATTATCTATTTACATGTCCAGCAGACACTGAGCAACACTAGCATTCATTTGAAAATGTTTTTTTCTTTCCTGACTAATGCAAGTCTGATATTCACCCTCTTTTCAGCTCTGCTTTGGTCTCCACCAATTCCAGATAAAAATCCGGCTCTTTAGCAGCTAAATGCTCCACTATTTTCACCAGCTAGTTGCTGAATCTGTCTGTCTGCTGTTTGGTGCTCGGCAGGTAGTCTACAGTGGGTTCATTAGAGAACAGAAGACTGTACCAAATGTTGTAAGCGTAAAACCTAAAAACAAGCTAAAAGACGCTAAAATGCTGCGTAGAGCTGAGGGGAACTGCACAGTTGAGGGAAACTTCTGTGGGTTTGTCACTAAAACTGGTTCACATTACACACAGTCATTTGATCCATCCAGCTTTAACTACCTTAGGCTAGGTGTTATCTAACGTTAGCTTAAGCTCTTGCTTGCCACAGAACATTAACGCTAGCCTCAACTTGCTGTTCTTTGTGCAGCCTAATAATTGTGATAATACTCTGTGGGATTATCAATATGTGCGCCATCTTTCACATTATACTTATCAATATGTTTCTATTAAAATGGATCAAATGACGGTATTATTTAACTGCTACAAGCAACTGTTAATATTGTAACGACTGGTGTGGTCCTTTAAACGACTCCGCAGGTGCAAAAAGATTATTGCTCTGATTATACAATACCCAAATACCAACTACTACACCTGGGAAACACCAAGCACCACTCAACATCTGGATGACACCTTCCTGACTGCAGAGTATGATGGCAACATCATACTTTGGGAATAGATCTCACTGGCAGGGAGTCTGATCAGGACTGAGGATAAGAACGGAGCCAAATACAGAGAGATCCTAGAAGAAGCCCTGCTGCCGAGCACACACAGCTTCAGAAGCAAGAACACGGGTGGCTGAGGCACCGAGCTAAGGCAAAGCTGGAGTGCCTTCAAATTTTAACGGCCTTGAATAACCCAGCAAAAGTCTGAATTTGAACTCCACCAAAACAAACTGCAGAAGGCTGAAGATCACAGCCAACAATAATCCCTGACAAAGTCTGACAAAACTTTAGAGGAAGAATCTGAGTCTGCAACTCTCGTCGAGGGAGTAGTTCACGTCGCATGTTTGCCACCAATGCATTCAGTTAACATGAAAACATATACTGCAGCTAAACTTTCAAAACATGCATTCTCATTTTAAGGGTAGAGTGTGTTTATTGATGGCACACATTTAAAAAAAAATTTTTTAAACTACGTGAAAAAAAAAGATCTTTGTTGTAATTTTTGGCATTTAACTGAAGTTCTTATCAAGGGAGAGAGGCCACAGCTCAAGGACACAGCAGCAGGTCTGACTGCTGCAGGGGTGCAGCCTGCCAGCTTTTAGTTAAAGGAAAAGAAAGGAAAGGACACGACACTGCAGGATTCAACTAAAGTCCTTCTGGTTGACCTCTGACCTCGGAAACATGCTCCCAAAACTTAAAGATACTAAATATTGGTAGGTGTTACTGTCACTGGTATTGTGCTTTCCATCAAAAACACACCTTACAGAATGCTTCCTATTCAATGACTCTTATGAATGACTTCTAGTCATTACAGGTGGAATGTTAATTCCTGTACCGTCACTCTTTCATGAGCGCCCCAGCTGACTTTGACACAGCCGCTATGACATGAAGGTCAGGTAAACTTACAGAAAGAGTCTACTACTGGATTTGAATCAAATGAGAGAAGCATTCACTGAGCTTTTCAAAGCCCTGCAGCACCGAATGACCACATCAATGAGTTTATGAAAAGATCCGGTGGTGTGTTTGTGCATGTAAATGTATACTGAGAAAACCTATTATACTAGCTGATAGGCTGAGGGTAGGGAAGGCCAACATTTGGCTAACTTCATATTTGTTTTAACGACCACGTTATTATGTTCATAACAGCAATTCTAAGCAATGACCTAATAATAACGCACAGCAACGGGAGCTACAGGAGGCTGGATTGTTTATGGCAGGTGCCGATGAGTTTTAATGCAACAAACAAGAAAGAGCTCACTAGGTTACAGAAACAACAAGATTCAATGATCCCGGGCTAATATGCTAACGTTACAAAATGTAATTGCATGTTTGTAAATGTTTAGCGTTACACAACAACGCAAACACAATGCATTACATGAATTTAGATACAGAAAGCTTCTGACAACAAGCAGGAATTGACGATCACAACTGAATTCAAAACATATTCACGCTCTGATTAATGTATTCTTTGATTCTGAAACCGTAGCTTTATGTTATTACAGGCTGCAATGTGGAGTCGCTGGACATAACAGTCTATGACTACCAGTAGCAGCCGGCATACGAGACGTTTAGGGAACATCGGTAAGTTGTAGTGTCCACCGATATGGGGTGCACAGTAATATAGGGAACACTAATTTAGCCTACATTACCCTGCGCCCCTGTACCAGCTCAAGAACCCTAATAGGAAGCAGGATACCGTAGCAAATAAACACATATTAGTATAGAAGATAATACATTTCACTGTTGCTTCCGTCTTACAATGTGATCAGATGTTGAAGGTGAATGCAACGGGAATAATCGTAAACCGCTCAGGTAACTCAGTCAGTAGACGAATGAATGAATGAATGAATGAATGAATGCATTGCCAGATCTGGATAGCAGCGCACCAGAGGCGAGGCGAAGTCGTCTCCGACAGCTGCAGAGTGCAGTTCGTGCTGCAGGCCAAACATCACCCCACGCGTCACAGTCGGTCAAGAGCTCTGCTCCATCGTCACGATCACATTTCCACACTGCAGCAGCAGCAGGACATACTTTCCTGTTGACATGCACTACCATTCAAAAGTTGGGAATCAGCTGTTGTGTTGATGCTTTTCTCCTTTCCTTAAATAATGGCTATTTCAACAGAGATAAAAGAGTAATTCATACACCAATGAATTATGTATTTGCATTTGAAATTGTTTTGGCTGTAAATGATTGCGGGGGGGATACTGTTGGAGTTTGGATTCATTTTCTGGTCCACTAAAGCGTAAGTGAACCCCAACAGTGCAATTGGGCTTTTTATTTTATTTTCTACACCGGCTCTGAATATTTAGTTCTTTGGGCCCTCAGTCTACTCAGTGGTCAGTTTGAAGAGGGTTAAACTGTGATTTGTCAGCCCATAGTATGTTCGGCTGATCCGATTCCAATAGCTAATCAGAGAATAACCTTCTATTTGTATGGGGAAGTTTGAAGAAGAGCTTTGCTAAAGCAACACATTGCCTGTTAATTCAGCTTGTTAGAGGCATTAATGTGCACTTGACACTGCTGTTCCGATTTAAATCTGCACACATTTTGATAATAAGCTTCCAGTTTTGTTCCCCAATGACTGCTGCTTTCTTCTATTTTTATCCAACTGTTGCTCAGAGGGATCTTTGTCTCTGCCATTCTGGTGGAACCATTGCACAGTGTTTTGTTCTCAATCTACAAAACTAACCCTTCATACAAAATAACTTTCTTTCTCCAACCTAAAAGCACGAAAACCGTTCAAAAACCATCCGACCATACCTAATCAAGCTTTTGTAATGTATATGAAGGTCAAAATGGTACACAAAGTATCTGATGCATGTAGAATGGTGACAGGAAGCAGAATGTTGCTGGTTACAGTGTCAGGTAGTCGAGAGGTCTCTGGCGCTCAACTCGACAAACAACTCGAACACAAACGTTACCATGACTCTTAGATGAGATTAGATTTCTGACATATTATGACTCATAACTAGAGTTCCTGTTTCTGTGAAGTAATTTTTTTGTCTTTCAGCTATTGGGTGTAGCTAAAACAACAGCCCACATTTCTCATAAACAGCAAGTCAATAAACAGTCCAGTACTGCATTGTTCAGAGGACCTGAGGAATGTCTTTAAAACGGGTCCAAAGGGAGTCAATGCTGGGTCCAGTATGCAGTAAAAGGTTGTCCGTGTTATCATGGTACAATGACGTGATTTAGGTTTAAGATTCACTGTTTGTCAGAGACGTTTACAATACATATTAATGTCCTAATTTAATTTAAAAAGCCAAATATTAATCACTTAGAATAGATTAAATAAGCTTATCAACGATTAAGAGCTCAGTGTACAACAGTCGACCCTTCAGGGTCCAACAAGAACGTTTTTTTTCTGGCCCCGTCGGGCAAGTGGGTCAAGAATCTACTGGCCTGAACCAAACTTCTGCATGTCCTGATCAGAATGTCACAAACTAGCCCAGTGGCTCTTAACCTTTGTTGGGCCGGCGCCCCCACCCCCTCTCCATTATCCAGGTCCCTTACCGCCCCCCATCAAATAAAATGTAGGCTAATTGTCTCCCCTGAATTTTAATGTTGATTATTATTCAGTTTGTATTATTATTATTATTATTATTATTATTATTATTAGTATTTATTATTTATATTGCATATTGATTATATTCATTTTGTATTTAAATTCTTATATTATTTCTTATTAGGCTTCTAGATTATGTTATTATAAAAACTCAAATTATCTGGGATTGAAGTTACATAATAACGTTTCTAAATAATAATAAAATATATTAAAAGAATTGTTTGTTGTTTTTACTTTCAATTGCCCTAATACGCCTAATATACCCAGGGAGCAAAAAAAGCCACGTAAATAGACATTTTATTCAGGAGCGTTAAACAAATGCAATGGTAAGAAGTTTGAGATTCAAACTTTAATTGGTGTTAAACACAGCAGCCAGTGTGCAAGTGAAAACGAGCAGCATACAAAGGAACAAGTCTGCAACTTACTTTTGAAAATTACGTTTTTTTGACATCCAAGCTTTTTTCATGAAAATTTCGGGGGGTTTTTTTAAATATTTTTTTTTCATGAAAATTAAGTATTTTGACATCCACGCTTTTTTCAGGAAAATTACGTTTTTTTCATGAAAAAATTTAGTATTTTTTGACATTTAAGGTTTTTTTCATGAAAATTAAGTTGTTTTTTTTTTAATACACTTTTTTTTTACCATGAAAATTACCATGGTCCTTTTCCTTTAAGTGTTGACTGAAGTTCAGATAATGACAATAACACTTTTCAAAGGTTCCTGCAAATCTCAGTGACGGACCTATAACAACACAGCTCGACTTTTGTCCTCTCGCTTGAAAAACATCCAAGAAAAACAAAGAACAGAGTATTGTGTACGCTAAAACTAACAAACAGCTGGTGCAACAGGCTGTGTCGGGGGCAAGCATTTCCTGGCAACACTGAAAACTACCACAGACATTTCACTACAGTCAGACGAGAACACAAAACCACAATGTTGGTCAAACGTCTTGTACCTGCAGAGTACGTTGCAGAAGCGGCAAACAAAAAAAATCCATAATCATAGTAGAATCCAAACAACAGAACTGCCTGAAATAATCAGATCCATATCAATCATTAGCTGAATGCGAGTTCACAGGGATGACGGTGCAGGGGGGTTTGAAAGATGCGTATCGTGCGTCCTCAGGGCCTAAGGTTGAGCTCAAGGTTCAGTCTTTAATGTAGATAAAACAGCAGAGGCTTGTATTTCAAATAAAAAGTCTATATTGTAAATTACACAATGACAGATGAATCTAGACAGGCAGGCCGTGTCTGTGCATGTGTGTGCGAGTGTGGTCCATATGTGTCTATAATATATGAAGTATCAGGTACTACAAAGAGGACAATGTTAAGACTCGCACAAAGGTCGTTATTGAGCAACTCAAATTCCTTCATAAGATCACATCATATTTAAAGTATATACGTTTCTAGCAAGGCCCCGTGGCTGGGATTATATACTGATAGATAAATCATGCATTCTCACGAGGTAGCCAATTTAACCAGACTGAAAAATGTGCTCGTAGTGATGCATCAACCCAATGTATTGGATCTGTCCTGGTGCCGAAGCCAGCGCTCTTAAAGGGCAGGCTGTGGCTAAGACATCCACATTAAATGTCTTTTTAAGTCAGCGGGATAAAGTTAAAACAATAGGGCTGAATTATTTATTTATTTATTTTTTACATTTGTAGCTTCTATTGAGGTTTTCGAAGGAAGCCTTGAACGATTTTTATGTTTTTGTGGTTTTATAAATGTAATTAATGGTGCCGTTAGAACGCTCCTAGACCGCCTCGGTAATACAGGTGCGTGCCGCCCTTTATGTGCAACAGGAAAATCAGTTTTTTTGAAAAGATAAATGCCAAAAAATAGGGATTGAAACAGAATATTTGGTTAAATAAAAACAAGCTTTAAAGCATTTCTGGAATAACAAAACTTTTTCAGAAATAAGAAAACCTTTATTCGTCCCACAGCGTGGACATTTACAGCTCTGCAAAGAATCATCTTATGATGGGCAGCTTTTGTTTCTTTTGATTCAGAAATCCAAATTTCGTGGGTTTAGTATCATACATCTAAATCTGGGGGACTCACAAGAGACCAAGATATCCGGACCTGTAGACCTATGGGTCAAGCTCCAAAAATTCCGGATCCTACAGTTCCCATAATGCAACTCAAAGGCGTTGTTTTTTCATTCTACGCTCTCACATCTTTTTCAACTCTATTCCTGCAGCTTGTAACGCAGATTTACCACCAAAACATGTGTAATCTCCATGCCCGAGTGAGATAACCCCGATGTCAGCAGTTCTCAGAGACATTATATAACCGTTTTCTAAGGCCCAGTGGCACTCCTCCTTTAAGTTGCCTGAATGTTCAAGACCTGTCTTGGTGTTTACCTGTCTGCCTGCTTGTTTATCCCAGAGCTGTTTGCCTGATTCAGTCCACCAGTTGCCAACTGTAATCCAGCCTCAATGACCGAGTGAACTGCCTTTAAACTGTGTGTGTGTGTGTGTGTGTGTGCGTGTGTGTGGATCCCGTTACCTGGACCCTGTTACTGGAACCCTCACAGCCGATGTGATTTCGCTTCACTGACAAAAGCTCACCCTCACACGTACAAAATGCATGAGAAGTTGACATTCAAAGCTTTTATCGGAGCAGATTTTCCAACAATCGTCCGTCTTCTCATCAGACGCACTGCAAATCAACTCCAGACCATTACTGAATATTGCAACTTCAAGACAGATTTATGTAACTGCTGTTTTTAGAACTACAGTTTCCTTGTGATGGTCACAACCAAATACAGGGCTGTGGTTGTGGTTCATTGATGAAATCTCTCTCCTCTGAGCAATGAAGCATAGCTGAATCTAGACAAGCTTTCATACTATGGAGCCCCACAAGTTACAAAACTAGGCCTCAATAAAAGATTATACGAGTGAAAAGGACTGGCTCAGTGCTGGAGTGTAGGCTTCAGCTGTGCTTGTGCAACAGTGAGAATACTTCTCGCTCTACTGCTAAATTATATCCTACAATATGAAGATAGAAACGCCTGCAAAGAGCAGCACTATTGCATCATCTGTGATTTTTAAGTCTGGTTCCATAATACTCCACATGAATCTTACATACTTTAGTGATTCTGTATTCTAAGAATTGGGTGGGACGCACCTAATGGTGTAATTTCATTGCGTTGCCTGTTGTTAAAGAAGCCCAACATGATGCATTATGGGTCTCGCACATCCAAAAAGTAGTCCCTGGTGTTCTTGGCTCCAGTGTAAGTGCACACCAACAGGACGATGTGTGCGTTGGTTAGAAAGCAGACTTTGAAGAAGCCACATTTAATTATGTGCCAAATGTCATTAAAATCTTTATGATCCACTGTGGATATTACTGATTATAATAATAGTGGTTGTATATTTCATAATGAGATGTTTCTGCGATGACACCATGGGTATATTACTGTACTGACAATTTTGTGGTTGTTTTCAAAGTGAAGTTTTACCGTTTTACCCACAAGGCTCAGGGAGAACCTCTTCCTGTATTTCAGGAGATAAATGTGATGCGCAGCCTGACTGACAGCTGTTTTTAATGGTCCCCGTTTTAAAGAAGTTGGGACGAGTTCCACTTTTAAGGAGACAAAGCGTAGATCCCTGTCACACCACAATATTGTGACCTGTCAAAATCTCTCACATTAGGTTACAATTGAATGAAAACTACTTATTATATATATATTTTTTTATTAAACAAATTCTTCAGAAAAACTTCAATACAAATGTCTGCAGGAACACATTTTAGTTTTTTGTTATTGTTCAAGCACTTTTTACTAAATGTGTCGAGCCAACTCTACAACACTAATTATTGTTTTAAGTATTTATTTATTTATTATTTTACCTTTTTTTTTTATTGTATTTCCTTATAGATCTTTTAGTTTGCCCTTCTAAAACTGCATTTATAAACGTGAATAAATGTGAGAAACACAAGCGGCAATATTAACAATCATATTTGCAGGTTTTTGTCTGATCCATTATTTATTTTGAATAGATTTACATTATATATTTTGAGAACATCACTCATCGTTCCCGAGGGCTGAAACCAACTATTATTATTGATTAATATGCCTGTTATTTTCTTGATTAATGGTTGTTTTATATTCTCGAGCACAAAGTGGCTTCTTTGAATATCTTCTCACATTTAAGAACCTGAAGCCATAATATTTTTGGCATCTTTACTTAAAAGAAAAATGATTCAACACATAAACCACTTATAGCACAAACACAATAGTTGCTATTTAATTTTCTGACAATATTGACTTTGTTGCAGCTCTGCATAATACAGCTGCACAGTGCACACTTGGCCCGAGGCCGGCCTACATGGAAACGAGTGCAGCCGTGTAGATATTTGACTGATGAGAAGCTCTGTGAGAAAATACCACAGCCAGCTTTCATGGTTTCCTATAATATTTTTATCCATCATCTGTGGACAGATGCATGCAACAACAAGTCTCCAGCGTGAACAAAATACTGAACTTTAAATGAGGATTTTAACCGATAGCGCCATTGAAGAGACGACTGCAGCAGAACTACTATAGACACGCTGGATGACATGAATACAAGGAGCAGCAAGGCTTGGGACATCTATGAATATTGTTATGTGTGCACTGTATATGGCCGGTGGACAACCTGCCACAGCTAGTTATGCTTAAGCAGCATCACCTTTGCAGTCTGTTAGAGCCAGCTTTACCCATTCAGCTGCTACGGATGAACGTTAAGGGCTCCGTACCGTGGATTTATTAAAAGATCTGGAGACTGCGTTGTAGGCGGGGCCTCGTTCACTCCTATAAAAAGTTCCTCGGAGACGCATGAAGCCAAAATGACTCGAAATTTCAGTTTAAAATTACCCGGATCTTCCGCCATTCTTCCGCTTCCGCAAAAAGCAAAAAGATCTGAAAGTGAAAAAATTATCTGAAACCGAAAAAAAAATGATTTGAAAATTTAAAAAAGGAAAACAAAATCTGCAAATGAAAGAAAATAGAACTCAACTATCAAAATATATATGAAAGGGAAACATTTTAATTAACTATTTATTCAAAAGAATACAGAACTGAATCAAATTAATATTCAACCTGAAAAAGCTTTTTAACCTTATTTTTTGTTTGAATATATTATATATATATACACATACATATATACATATATATAAAAATAAATATCTTTTTCAAATGTTTTAAAACTTTTGGCTGCATTTAGCTCCAGACATTTTGGACAAAATTATTTCAAAATGCGAGAGTTCAACTTTCTTTTCATGAATGTATGTAATGTATGTAATAACTAACGCAATAAGTTCAAAATGGAAGCGTTCATTCATAAAAATAGTTATAATAATAAATTAGGTTTATATAGGCCTTTCTAAAAACCCAAGGACACTTTACAAAGTGATATATAATATATATATAGATATACAAGTTATAACATAACATTAATCATACGGACTCCAAATTAATTTTAAAAGATACAATTAGTTCAGTCAATTAGTAAATTATCTTTAATTGGCCAAAACTAAAAACATATTCCTGAAAATATAACATGCACAGATGAAGACGTCCATTTTGGTTGGTGTTTAGATAATGCATTTATTATGACATTTCATTTTTTTATTTGCTTTATTTTTTAAATGGCAACTCCCGCATTTTTTAAATAACCACTGAAATATGTAATTTATTAGAAAATGTGAGGAAATTTATTACATATTGCATTCAATCCGTCCATTACAAAATGCGGTTTTTATTCCATAATGAAGTGAAACGGTATAACATTTTGTGGGGTTATTACATAATGCAGTGTTATTAAATAATGTTTTGTTGCACAGCTACAGGCCCACGTGTTCAAACTTGTACAACCGTCAATAGGGGTCTAACAAATAATTGTATATCATCCATGCATTATGAATCATGGCAAATAAACTGCTTTTAATTTATCCACCTGCTCTCATTTTTACCTTGTAGGCGAATATCAAGTTTTAAATTACTGCTCATGTATTTAATAAATATACATGTTTGGCTTGTTGAGGAATCAAATCTCGTTGTCCATCTACAGCCTAACAAGTTCCAACAAACGCATGAAAGTGCTAATTATATTGAACATCATTACTCATGCTTTTCTGCAGGTACAGACACCAGCTGTATGAAAGCACTATGCATATACAGATATTTACTGTACGCTGCACTCCTGCACATGTATGGAAGTATATTAAGGACAAAAGACTTGCATGAGGCCAGAAATCTGCTTTTGAATATAAAAAGGACGTCTCCACATCTCAATTACCTAATTGCTTCTGATGTCATTTTACAAAGTTTCTCGAGAATTCAGTGATATAGTCCGTCTAATTTTATTTGGCATTAGTAAATAAAACGTTATAGAGGCCTTTTTGCACAGATATGCATACAATACAGTATGCAATACAGGTGTGCCATGAACATTTTGCTTTGGTGCACGTTGGAAACACGAGTTTGAAGTGCGTCGATATTTGCTCTTATTTTCCCCATTTTATTTTCTCTTACTGTGTTTATGTATGCCCTTTATCCACCAAAACACATTCCTTGTATGTAAAAAACCTACTTGACAATAAACTGAATTCTGATAATGTTATTAGTAGCATTTGTTTTACCCACATGGTAAACCCAAACACCCAATATTATATTTCTGATCGCAGCATTAGGCTCAGACGAGACAATACTAGAAATAGAAGTTGACACTAAGCCATCACGGCCACTACGGCATATAGCTAGATACTCCTTTTAGACTCGTTTGAAATTAATTTAAAAATCACTACTATAATAGCTTAAAACTCGATAATTTGGCAAAAAATGTATGCGATTTTAGTCATTTAGTGTCGATGCATTTTGATTTCCAAGACCAAGAACTGCGCTATGTCTCCATCTGGTGGTTCAAAAAGGTCAAACTGAACAGGTGACGCTCAGGGGGATTTAGACCCGAGGGTCCATGTCGTTGACTCAAATGTAGTTCTGCAAGTATTAATGCATGTTCAGATCATTCTGTCCTCTCACGCACAAATCTGAGGTTGACTTGCAGACAGAGCAGAGGTAAAAAAAAAAGGTGCTCCCTCAAATTTTTTGTCATCAATATACTTCCATACACAGGCTCCCACAAAAAAAAATAAAAGTGGCAAATAGGCAGCTGGACGACCTTAAATACCCTCAGCTGAGAACCGAGCTGCCTTCAGTAGCTCCGTGGAAACTCCCCTATTGCATGATGTAAATATGACTTCTCGTGCATTTGAGTCAAACGTCCTTGAATATCAAAATGTATATGAGAAAAAGAAAAAAAAAATTCACATGATTGATAATAATCTTTATTTTAATTAGAAAAAAATGGTTTCACTTTGAATGTGATGAAGGCCAATGGCTGCAATGCTTCTTCTGCTGCTGTGTTTTACATTCATTTACTAAATATTAACATTTCTAGCTATTTCTCTGGGGTTTTTTTTTGGCTCTGAAGAGGACAGTGTAGCTGCAGTCATGATCTCAACGCTATCACCCCCTAAACCTCACATCTCTCCATGCAGTCACCTTGCTGGATCGTTCATGCGCAAGTACGCATGCATTTTCTGACAGCCTTTGAAGGCATCATTCCAACATGTCACCCATCATACTGCAAATTGCAAAGGCAAAAACTGTTTATAGTTATTTGTAAATAGGCCTGACTATCTTTACACTCAAATACACCCCCCCCCCCCCCCCCCCCCCCCCCCCCCCCACCCCCCACCCCCAAAATTGTCACACATCTTAAACGCATTAGCAAACGACCCAGACTTCAGCCCGTGCAGTGTTAGTGATATACTGATCCGTAATGTCCAAGTGCAACATTTAAACTCACTCATGCACTGTGAAAGTATTCTTATTGTGCATGCCAGATGTTGATCGAGCACTTCAGTGAAGTTCATGTTGCCAAAGCGAAAGCAAAGGTTGCATCAGAAACAGTGAGCAGAAATATTTCAGGCCACAGAAGTAAAAGTGAACCAGACGTATTATGATAAGCTGTATGATGCCCTAAGCTTTGAGGGAAACGACAACTTGGGCCCATAAACCAACTCCCTCAAGTCTTCATAAAAGCTAGCCCGGATACGTGCTGATCTCTTGTACCGACAGAACCTCGACCCAAATATCTGCCAATTAAATGTGCTCTCGATTTTTGTTAAAATTACCAACCAAATTTAGCAACTTCGAAGTAAGTTTCTGAGTTACAACGAGCCAGTGTTCAATTCGGCGTGCATTAAATACACTAGAAATGTAATAAAATGTAAACTTTTTTGATCAATTCTTCCATTCCTGCTATCTCATTCTGACTAAAAAAAACACCCCCGTGGGCGTAAAGGAACGGTGTTAACCAATTATAAAGTTTAAAAATTACAGTAATAAAGTACTGCATGCTGGATAAATGGCACCCCGAATTGTCATAAAGACCCAAATAATTCTGGAAACGTCTGAGACATGTTCACCCAGTTGTGAACAGTCTGCCGATTAGAAAGGCAGCATTGAATTGCAGATATTTTGAATGTAGTTCGGCAAACATTTTTTTCCACCGTAGAACATAAATAAACACATTTGTGGTGATGTTATAAGCGTGAACCTTCATATGAACATTTGGCTTAGGAAACGCAGAGTATGGCCACCGAGCTGTTATACTGTCAAGCACCCTGTTTTTGGAGAGGCTGTCATTGGCTAGACTGCTGTCAAAAATACCCAAAATATGAAACATACCGCATATGCAAGACGAAGCTCCTATCCAAATATTATTTGGAGTCCCAGTGCCTGTGCATTCCTCCTCAAGTGGAACCAGTGATGATCTCCGTCGGCTAAACTGAACGGGACACAGCGCCAGGGTTTAACCTGAAATGACCCGCGCTAGTGCAAATCAGGCGAGGGCTGTGCTCGTGTGTCTGCGTGTGCACTGTATCTGTGTGGAGTGAGTAGTGTGGGCTCACAGTGCATGCGGCTGCGAGAGTCTGTGCTCTGGACTCAAAAAAAAAAAAAAAAAAAAAAAAAAAAAACTTCCAACATGGAGCCGAAAACAAACCTTTAAAAGCGGCACAGGAACGAAACTGACAATTGTAGCGCTCCGTGTGATCGCGACGGGGAATCAGGAGCCGAATGACGGGCAGGAGCCGAACAACATAAGCCTCGCCCTGAGTACAAACTCCCAAGTTCTTCTTTTTTCTTTTTTTTTTTTTTTTTTCGATGGCGGTTGGTTGTTTTTACAGTAGGCCTGGTGCATGTCGACAGGGCAGGAAACATACTGCTCCAACTGACTCCGTGTGCGTTCAAGGAACATTATAATGTTTATTAAATTATTAGTACAAGGCTGTATTAATTATGTGTAATATCATTTTTAATTCAAATGAAATTCATTTAAATACAATTAAATGGTATTTAATCCATTGCATTTAATTCACAATTATACTATTTATATATATATATATATATATATATATATTATAATTTTTTAAAAATATGTTTTCTCAAGTGGCTCAGCGTGCACTTAACACATCAGAACAAAGAAATATTTAATGTAGATTGCAGAACTATTAGTTTAGAGCCCAGCCAGCATTTGTGTGTGGGCTAAAGGGACATTTCACTTCAAAATCAAATACATATTTCCTCTTACCTGTAGTGCTATTCAGTAATCTATATGGTGTTGGTGCGAGTTGTAGATATATGGAGATATGTCCGCCTTCTCTCCAATATAAAGGAACTAGATGGCGCTCTGCTTGTGGTGCTCAAAGTGCCAATATAATACATTTGAAAATCCTCAAAAGCAATGAGTCTTTACAGAAATCATGACCCGGTTACTCAAGATAATCCACAGACCGTGCTGTGAGCAGTTTCATGTAGGAACCATTTTCTTTCTACCGAACTACACCCGTCAACCGTATCACTGCGCAGCAGCGTGCATCTACTCCATGGATGTATAAAGAGAATCGTATACAGCATTAGAGAAAATTCAATCGGATCTTACATGATCATCCGCATCCATGTGGTCCCAGACGCTTTCCCGGGCTCATTCACAAACTGAGGGAGAAAAATAAGCAAATTTTTACAAGTTTTAGGACCGAATGGCTTAAATAATGGCTATTCAAGTGTCAGTACTGGGAAGTTGATTTACCGCAAATATTGGGGCCCAATGGCGTCACGTGACAACCCAGAAGATTGCAGGGTTTGGCCACTATGTCGAATTGGCTTTAAAGGCTGGTGCTGTTCCTGGGGGCTTGGGCTACGCATGGACAGGCTCTCCTGAGCTCGCCTGTAGCTGAGCTGAGGACAGACGGCATTAATGTTTACATGTCGCACCGTCTCGATCCTCTGTAGTCTCCTGTAGAGCGGTAGAGAGAAAATAGTTCCTACATGAAACATTAAAGATAAAGACAATAAAGCCTGAACCATCTTAAGTCATCAATAGTGATAAATATCTCTACAGTTAAGAGGTAAAATATATACAAAATCGGAGTGAACCGTCCCTTTAAGAATGGGCTGAAATATGAGTCTCAAATCGGGTTTGTCGGCGAGCTCCATGGTGATCTCACCTGGGTTGGCCCACAAAGGGCTTCATGTCAGATTTGACTGGGCTGCAAGAGGGGCCCAGTTGGGTTATTTATACAAGACCCATATGGGCCCCACCATCTGCAGCCTAGTGGGTCATATGTGAGCTTATATAACCCACTTGGGCCCCAGTGTCAGCCCTGTGAAACCCTTGAAGCCCACATAAAAAAAAAAAAAAAACACACATGGGGCCACCATGGAACCCGCCTGTAGCAGTGCACGGGGCACCTGGGCTGACCCCTGGGCTGAGCCCCGAGAGCCACAGTCCTCTCTTGTTGTATTTAAAAAGGATGCTGGTAAATCCACACTGAACCATGCATTTAATAAATGTCAATCTGAAAATGCATCCATCCACCAACTAGCATTACTTGCTTAGCTTAAGTTCAGGAATAACTGACAAAACTTCCAAACAAATGAACTATTTACTTTCTCAAAACTCAAGTAATTGCATGAACTTAAGGAGCACAAGGTACATGGGTTAGTGAATATCTGCAACAAAACATATTCAAGGTTAGAACTTAACTAATTCATATTAGTCTTGTGTCCATGTTAAAGAAATAAGGATGAATAAAAGTTAAACTATAATGGACAGAGGTTAAGAACTTCTCTTACCATAACTTCTGACCCATGCGAAGGGGAAAACAAAAGTGCACAAAAGGGTGTGCAGTCTTTAAATATGGAGTGATCAGTTGAACTTTATCATGTAAATGAGGGTGAAAAACAAGAGCCAATCAGTGATGAGGAAAGGAGAGGAAAGCAAGTGATGTAAAGGGAGTGAACTAGGTGACCAAAATAAAAGAAAATATGGATCTTTAACACCTCTGCTTTGAATGCCGAATATCTCAGTGCCAAATGCCTTTAAAATTAATGTTTTTTGCGCATATGAATATGAAAAAACACTTTTAAATACACAGCCGTCATGTTGGAAAACAATAGGACAGACAGAGCTTGGTCTCACACTTACATGTGCTTTATAGCTTAACTCACAACATTTGTATATAAAACTGCATGGAGTCCCTCAATATTTTTAATATTTAGTTTAATTTGGATCCCCATTCGCTACAGCATTGCATTGCATTACATTTAGCTGACACTTTTGTCAAAAGTGCAAACAATCATAAGGATACAACTACAAGTACATTAGCTTCAAATAAGCCAAATGAATGTAAGTGCAACGTACAAAAAACGATAGAATGAAAATTCAACCATTAGCTTTAAATAAGCTAAGAAAAATACGTTTTTTTTTCTTCATTTATTATTATTATTGATTTATTATTGGCTAGGGTGCAGTTGAAACAGGTGGCTTTTGCATTGCAGCAGCTATTGTTCCTCAGGAGCCAACGTGGAAGTGCGAGAAAAAAAACTGCAGTTCCTCGATTGACCACTTGAGGCTCCGAAAGGGATCCATCTCCACAGACCCCCATGTTAAAATGCCCAACTTTACACCGGAAATAATAATAATAAGAATAATAATAGTGTGTGTGTGTGTGTGTGTGTGTGTGTCACTCTCTTTTCAACCTCTCTCTGACCTCTTGTTGCCTCTTATCATGACTTCCAGAGAAGCACTCTGCGATGAATCCCTCGCAGTGCAGCGTTCTTCTTGAGTAAAGACATAATGTGAACAAAAAACAACGTTACTACAGTTTGATTTGTAAATATATATCTATATCTATACATATCTACATTTCAGACGCATGCAGAGTGTAATCCTTCATTCTCCCAACAATCACTTTGTTAAAAAAAACTTGACCTTTTAAGGTGAAACACTAAAAGCAAAAACAGAAAACTTGTAATATAAAAAGTAATTGTGTTAATGTGAGTAATGACCTGGGGAAGTTTCATGCTGATATGACCCTATTTACCTGTAGTGTGTACAAAATGTATGATTTTTACAATACATATCTTTAAAGGAGGTTTTCTCTAAAGGAGGTTTTCTCTAAAGGAGGTTTTCTCTAAAGGACGTTTTCTCTAAAGGACGTTTTCTCTAAAGGAAGTTTTTCTCCACTTCAAGAGCACTTACATACACCAAACTTTCCACTTTCATTCCTCTCTATATTCTGAAGCTTTTTACAGAGGGGTGTGTTCACATCTCACTGGATTTTTAC
This sequence comes from Bovichtus variegatus, assembly GCA_943593645.1. Classification (NCBI taxonomy): domain Eukaryota; kingdom Metazoa; phylum Chordata; class Actinopteri; order Perciformes; family Bovichtidae; genus Bovichtus; species Bovichtus variegatus. The sequence goes on along the minus strand of CALSCE010010855.1, from coordinate 1,335,660 downwards.
AGCGTTTTATTACTAAAAATATGGAGAAAATAGATTATTTTTAATGGCTGTCTGCAGTATATATGATACAAAGAGATATCCCAAATTTCCTCTCTAAAAACATTTTACTCTAATATGTCAATAAAATTAACAAATATTTTCTAACCTGGTTTTCTCTGTTGCAGAAATGTATGCAAATTAGCACATATTTAATAAGATAATGGCTCATTTGCATATTCAAACATAGAATTTTACGAAATATTCTAATATAAAAAATAATTGTCTTAATGTCAGAAATCAACTGGGGGAGTTTCATGGTGATATCTATTAGTTGAAATGTTTTACCCGACTCGACAGACAGCTTTGCTTTTAATTAAATTCAAAATCAGTGTAAAGGAAAGACATCAGCGCTAGAATGAGGTCACGTTAACAGGTACAGTTCATTGCACAGAGGCTTGAGCATTACCACCTAATGTTTACGTCCCAAAAGTTCAAAAGAAAAGGGAAAATCCCTCCATCAGTGTCCTGGAGGTGACATCCAGTGTCGTCCCGTAGGCGGTTGACCGTGCCCATAAAAAGCTCCATAGTGGGAGAGTTTCTCTGAAAACCAAGCTTTCTGATCGCTTTTACACATCGAAACTATCGCCTCGTATCCTTGATATTAAACATTCCGATCTTCCCCCAAAAAGGCTGAATATAGGGACGATACCAACATATATTGAGGTCACGCTCAGGCTGCGGCTGCACATATCAGATGTATCTTTTTTTTCCGCCAGAAGGTGAATATGTCGGGGCTTCAGGAGGGTCAGTGAGGCTGCAATTAGTGGAAAAGAACCAATTTAAGGGCTTACATATTTAAATGTTTCCAGTACATTAAGCTCTGAGAATGTCCCTTCAGCAACAGCTTTAAGTCAGTTGTAAAGTCAGTGATCAGGAGGAGTACATCTATACATTACATTAAACACACGTTACAGAGAAGACGTATGGTTATGGCCTCATCCTATCTGACATTTTCCTGACTGTAAAGGCACAAAGTCACACTATTTAAGGACCTGCAGACGTCCAGTTCTCACTCTTCCAAGAAAACAATTAAACCGTCATATTTACTATTACACTATTAAATTACTTTTATTTTTGAGCCTGTAAAATACTTCTTGTTATTCTATAATTAACTAGTGTAAAGTACTACAAGTGATGATTATCTAAAAAAAAAATAAAACCTTTTAATGATTATCCAGTTATGCACATTTTATGTGAACCTTTTGTGACTCATAGTAAACTAGCATACGGTGTTTGTACATATGCTCAGTAAAACTAGTTATATACTGACAAACACATGCAATGAATGACTCGAGCAGGGATGCAAAACATATCATTTTTACATGTTTTATTTTGCGATAGCGTTGCATTTGACCGGCTATATATATGGCTCCTCCATGTCTCACAAATACATAAGTATGACAAACGGCTTCGTATTTATTACAGTCCAATACCACAATACTGCAAATTACAGCCTATAAATGCACCAATGAACTGAGCCAGCACACAAACCACTACGTCTTCTCCATTAAAAAAAGCTAATATTTTATATTGTGAGATTTGTTGCAGGGTCACTGTAATGGACTTTGATTTATTGTTTTATCTTTACCTTCTCTTTATGCATGTACTTGTTCTGAGCACTCCCTGGGTCACAGCACGTTGTGTGAGTAAGTAGGTGGCAAAAGAGTCGAGTTCCTCTCGGCTTGAAGATAAAAGAGCTTGTACTCTTCACATAGGTAAGATAAGAACTTTATTGATTTCTTCGCTGGGGAAATTTACTTGTTACAGAAGCTCAAGAGTCAAAAAAAAAGCACAAGGAAAAAAAGAAGTGATTGAGTGATAAAATAAAAATGAGATAAGATAAGAAAAACAGGACAAATAAAAAATAACCTGATGGATCATTGCACCCGTACTTGTTGTACAGCATTGTACAAGAAATAAAATAAAAAGTGTATAAATATAATTGCAAAGTTCTTTTTAACACTAGCAGTTGTTATGCTCGTGTTAGAAAGTTCTCACACTGTCAGTGGAGGAGCTGCTTAAAGCCCCCACAGCCTCGTGCTTTTTACATAGAATATTAATGTAGAAATCGAATGAGTTTTTAAACCAGAAAATACGCCCTTTGAAAAGTATAATATTAGGTTGTATGATAGTTGGCAGATGTAGCTTCTGCTCCTGCTGAGCTGGGTAAGTGTCTGCAAAATAACAACAAGCGTCTCTTTGTAGTTGTGTTGTGTCTCTTTGTAGTTGTGTTGTGTCTCTTTGTAGTTGTGTAGTTGTGTTGTGTCTCTTTGTAGTTGTGTTGTGTCTCTTTTTATATGATGTGTGTCTCTTTGTAGTTGCTTTGTGTGTCTTTGTAGTTGTGTTGTGTCTCTTTGTATATGATGTGTGTTTTTTTGTAGTTGCTTTGTGTGTCTTTGTAGTTGTGTTGTGTCTCTTTGTAGTCGCTTTGTGTCTCTTTGTAGTTGCGTTGTGTCTCTTTGTAGTCACGTTGTGTCTCTTTGTATATTATTTCTGTCTCTTTGTAGTTGCGTTTTGTCTCTTTGTAGTTGTGTTGTGTCTCTTTGTAGTTGCATTGTGTCTCTTTGTAGTTGTTTTATGTTTCTTTGTGGTCATTTTGTTGGTACGTGTCTCTTTGAGTGACATTTTGAAGGTGAAGGCCGGGGGGGCACTGGGCCTGTTAAGTAATCCATCCATGTCTGACTGGGAGGGAAAATTGACTCTGAATGTTGTAAATAACTTATTTGGTCTGCAATGATACGCTAATGTGATGTAGTAAGCTTTAAAAAAAATAAAATTGCAACACAATTTCATAAACTTTGCATTATTTCTCCTGATGTTTCCTGGTGTGGGTCTACCTCGTAGAAGCAGTAACCTGTCTCTCATTGCTTCTCCGGGTTCTTACTGGATTAAGTAGCTCATGGCAGATTTACAGCTTCCAGGTAAATTATTAGCGGAAGGTTTCAAAGTCTTCTGGCAGCACCTTGTGAATATCCCTGTCATGCGTACTGTAGAGCCCCGAGTGGCGCTGATCACTTGGCCTGTTTGCTCACCTTATATCAACTTTGCTTTTGTGTACAGTATATTTACCTTGGACGCTTTCCAAGTGCGAGAGGGGGTGGGAGTTGGGCTGCTTTTACGTATGAGCTTTAAACGCCAAACTATGTTTGACATTAACATGACAGCGAGGCCAACCGGATAGATCATCTACCACACTCAGAGTCCAACAGATATATGACATCGATAGAAAACTGTATTTTGGGTAAATGCAAAAGAAGGATGAAATCAACTGGTAATTAAATTCAGAGCATTCCTGAAATTATTTTCTGATGTCTGTGCTCTTATTCAGCATGTATTGAATGGGAAATATTAAGATGTGCATGGGTATCTTCTCATTGAGGTTACTGTCAGTGGGAGATCATTATTCCCTCTGCCTTGCCTTTTCTAACATGTATTCCTCCCTGTCACTGCAAAACTTTCTGAGTTTCAGAAGAAGCCCCTGCTCTTTGATTCTGAGGGACTGCCACCAAAGCTTGACTTTACTGTTGATGTTTTTTAGTAGCTGACACAGTTTCTGCTGTCAAACTGAATTCCGGCTTGACTGGGAAATATCTCACACTGAGTATGACAGACTGCAGGAACAAGAACACACCAAACAACAACAACATGATAAATGCATTTCAGTTTTAGGGCTATTTAACAAACCTGTCAGAAAAGTCAAGGTAAACCCACACACACACACACACACACACACACACCTCCTCACAGTGTGTGGGAGAGCGCAAACATGGCAGGAAGATCTTGCTGCAGCATGCCAACCCACAGCTGCATATGTAAACCACATGACCTGTTGTTATCTGCAGGCGGATGAAAGAATGCAGAACCTGTTTGCCCTCAAGCCTTCTTCTTACTGACGACAGCATTTTGTTTATTTTTCTTACTGATCTAGAGATCATAGCACTTCCAAGTGTATGATCTGCATGCTAATTACATGCAGGTTCAGAGTTTTGCAGAGCAGAATTTGTTATCGTTCGTGTTCGCAGTCTTACAAACTCAATCCAAGCTGCATTAATCAATGTTTTATAAATCAACATGGGATCAAGTGAGTGTGTCATTTGAAAGCTGCGATAAAACCACAGATTTATCACCCAGCTCTGCAGATAAACCACTTTTAGGTTTGTTTTGGTACCTACGTTTGAAAAAAAAAAAAAAAAAAAAAAATGTTCTATTTAACTGTTAAAACCCCCACACTAATTGCTTTTGGCTTCAAATCTGTGGCGCTGTGAGCTCACAACATCTAGACAACAATATAATTTCCGTCTATGCCAATTCTTCATTTGTTGAGCTGCTGTAGGCGCGCTGCACTGTGACTGCGAGTGTATTTATTAATCCCGACACCCTCCGACCTGTATTCACCTGCACCCACCCCTTTTGCACTTTGCACCGCTACAAATTGTACCGCTACAAATTGTACAACCAAGTTCTCTGTTGGTTATTGGATAAAGTATTGTAAACCAATAATGTATTATATCTCTAAGTTTCCCACAAGAACATTATCTAATGCATTATCACATTTTCTACACGGCTTAATGTCTTACACTGAAGGACTCTCTTCATGTTTACATCCAGGCCAACATAGGCATTAAAACAGCCTACCTGCTCAGTCCTACTTATTCCCACCGGAGAGTCCTTGAAGCATGGTAAGAACCATTTAGTGGACTCTTTAAGTGAGTTTAAACCAATCACTCGTGCTCGGGGAGACGCTCAGAGCAGTGAGAACACCTGCTCATTATGAATCACAGGCACTTTGGAGGTATGGTTACACAAACATCCCTCATCTTGGAAGGTCAGTAAGTTAGCTATAATTAGCTTACATAATCTAGCTTTAGAGTAGCATTGCTTCTCTACATTTCTTTTGTCGTTTTCACGTCTCTAAAGCGCCAGATGTTCAACCATGGATAACGACCAACGTCACCTCAGGAGCTGGTTCAGTTTCAGAGCCTCATCATGGGAAACTCCTCCAGATGCTCCTGATTGTAGGTTTTTTTTATCAGGGAAAGTAACGAGGGGTACAAGAGTCTGAGGAGAGCCTCATCATGACATCAGTGAAATGAAGTGGGAATGGATTGTTTAGCTGGTACCTGTTGTCATCCAGGGAGAGGATGAGCAGCTGGTTTCCAGAAAAACGCTTTTGAACAGACATTGATTCAGTGCGGAGGGATAGAGTCAAACATCTGAAGGAAGTTCTAGTTATTCAGCATATGCACCCATCCGTCCTTCAGTTTCTACACTGAGCTGACGCCTTAACGAATGTTTCCACTCAATGCCAAAATGCTCAACACTGATAATGCAATAATGTTCATGGAGGGACACTTGAGATTATATTTCTGGAGAACAGCGACAGGAATCAGTCACATTAAGCTCAAACAAAAAAGTGAAGAATTGTCCACATTTCTTATAACTGTCCAATAACAATTTCAACCACAGAAACCCGAGAGATCCAAAGGATAGAGGAGCTGCTTCTATCTCACTGAGTTATACACCACTTCATCAGCAGTGAACACACAGATCAATGTGTAGGTGCAACATCAGCTTCAGGGTTTGATTATCCAATCAGGTACATAAATGAGCAACACCTATTGTGTCGTATTGCTTACAATTCCCTGTATTTTAAACTACAACACAATCTATTTGGCTATGTGATGAGAGTAGAGAATGTAGATAACATCAACCTGTAGCTGTGGTACAGGTTGTGAGTAGAATTGGAAATGAATGGTAGCTGCTGCAAGGGAGATAAGCACTGCTTCCTGTCATTTAAAATACAGAACGTCACCGCGGGGCTCGCTGTCTGATAGCAACTCTAGGCTATAATGTGACTGGAGGTTATATGAAATGTCAGTCACGACATCTTGGGCTAGTACAGGGATCTCAAAAGTAAGTAAGATTTCACGTAATTTGCAGCCGTTATTTGCCTCGTCTCAACGTCAGAGTCACAAAGATGCGAGAAGCCGATGCTATACCCATGAAGTTTTGCAGCTGAGCGCAATTTGTCCTTCGTGCATCTGTTTGCAATTATCCACGAGGCACATTATAAATGTTGCCTATGCGTCAAGAACACAGTAGGCAGAACAATGACAGACAGAAAAAGAAAAAATGGCATTTTCAGAGCACAAGCTGCAGGTCCAGACCGACGGGCTGCAGAGGTGTTTTCAACGTGCACCTTCAGTCTCCAAAAGAAGATGACATGATTTGAAGCGGAGGACAAAAGGAAAAACATCATTCAATGCTGCTATGTTCACTGCAAAGTCTGGGCGGGACACCCTAATAACTATGCTTCAGTTAGCAGCAACTCTCTGAAAACGCTCAGAATTTGCCTCTAACTGTTACTGCTAATTTCCCTGTTTGTGCAATGAGGCTCATTTGCATAGAAAAAGGCCAACTAGCAGTACAGTTGAATGATGAATTTCACCCTTTGCAGGTGCTTTGTGAATGTATTTTTGTCTTATTTGTGCCGGTGCATCGTTCGTAAAAGCTACGCAATCATTTTGTAAATTTGCCAATAAGACTTTTACACCGTTGAACTAGATAAGAGTTTGAGACCTCGGCACTACACAACAACATGAGCACTGCACAGGAGGACCAAGACTATAAATCTGACTTATTGTAGAGCCTATATTGAGATATATGAAGAATTTAGAGCAGTGTCTCACACGACGTAGGTGCTGAGTCAAGAATCAGCAGTCTTTGCATTAAATATAAAACTCTAGTTCTTGCCTGAGGAAGTTTCCTGGTTCGGCTCTACACATTTTCGTTTTTTTATATGAACAGCTGGTGTTGAGCCACATCTGCACATCCATTTGGTCAGTGCAGTCTAGACAGCCGAAGATACTTATTTACATGCCAGCCATACACAGTATATATAAGACAGCTGCAGTTCTGTAAATGGCAAAAGGAGCTCAGTGTTATAAGGATGTAGACATTTAATCTGTGTTTTCTTGCTGACTGTTATACTCAGTGCATTCATCTTTGTAATTGTTTTCTTTTCCTTTCTATTTTCTATTATTTTCTATCTTTTTTTGCCTGCTGCAGTGACCCAGTTTCTCCACACGAATCATTAAAGTTTCATCTGATGTACATTTCATTCAATGGAATGTAATCTCATCTAATATTGCTCCAAATTTGTCTTTGATGTTTGTATGACCTATATGGGCTGTTTTCAGTGGATCTTAGTGGGCTCTGCGCTGTGGGAGATTTTAGCCTAACAGAACTTTTAGACGGCTGGTATTTTATATTAATGACTGTCCTGAGATACAAGTATTTAGAAGACCAGGCTTTTTCTTTATCTTTCTTTCTTTTTGGGTTGTGGCTTTTTCAGGTCAGGATGTGTTTTGCTAAGAAAGTCTTTTTTGCTTGAGTTTGACCGAATATAATCGCTATTGCAGAATGATCCCAATGAGTTTTCCATCAACAACAGTTTGGACCTTAAGTCAGTTGGGCTGGACTGGGCTTTCTGAGAAATCTTTCTCCTGCTGGAAACTTGTCAATATAATAATAATAACAAATATGACCAAATTTCACAACGGCCTTTAATTATTCCAAAACAATGCTGTTTGGTGGGATTCAGTCATTTTACGATAAATGATAATCATAACAAAACTGTTCAACAAAGCACATTGCCAAAGACCTAATTCTGTCATCATCTGCACTTTCAGCTAGGTGTTCATATATTTCTATTGTAGATGACCGCTGATGAAGCTTTGCCATGTATGGCAGCTGGATTCTCCCCATATCACAAGGTCACGTGAGAATTGCGGTATCAGAAATCACACAAAAATCCATCTTGTCAGGCTTCAAGTAATGCGTTTGTGTCTGGACAACCAGTGTCCTGACCAATCAGTGTCCAGACCAACCAGTGTCCTGACCAATCAGTGTCCAGACCAACCAGTATCCTGACCAACCAGTGTCCTGATCAAGCAGTGTCCTGACCAACCAGTGTCCTGATCAACCAGTGTCCTGACCAACCAGACTCAGAATCAGAAAACCTTTATTCATCCCACAGTGGGAAAATTTACAACCACTGTCCTGATCAACCAGTGTCCTGACCAACCACTGTCCTGATCAACCAGTGTCCTGACCAACCAGTGTCCTGATCAACCAGTGTCCTGACCAACCAGTGTTCTGATCAACCAGTGTCCTGATCAACCAGTGTCCTGGTCAACCAGTGTCCTGACCAACCAGTGTCCTGACCAACCAGTGTCCTGATCAACCAGTGTCCTGACCAACCAGTGTCCTGATCAACCAGTGTCCTGACCAATCACTGTTCTGACCAATAAGCGTCCTGTGGGGCCTACTTGCAAGAAAGTGGATGGGCAATCTCGGACTGCGATGGAGGTTATGTTCACCCAACCTAATTACAACCACTTCCCAATCATATGGGACCAAGTCCTGATATGTACATTAGTACAATCTGTGTTGCAGATGTACATTTGATAGGGTAAGAGTTGTATTAATTAATATAGTCATATTTATATTAATGGGTCAAATGTATACATGTAATGTATTAATTTGACAAACCTTCGGAGAATTTCAACTACCCTCTGTAGGTCCCAACAGCTCTACCAAGCTTTTTCATGTCTTCCAGCTCATTGTGTTGGTTGAATGTCCTGTACTTCACTGTTTTGGTTATGTGCCATGGCTCTCACCAACCTTGTTTCCAATCACATAAAGAAGCTGTTTTCAGCAAAGAAAAACTCTAATAAACCCATTGTACACTACCTGGCCAGTACCAAATAGCAGACAGACCTCGTTAGCAGCTAGTGAACATAGTGGAGCATTTAGCAGCTTAAGAGCCAGATATTTTTCAGGAGTTAATGGAGACCAAAACCGAGCTGAATGGAGAGTGAATATTAATACCAGATTCTCTCTCCATTCACCTGTGGGTCGGGCGGTCAGAAACATGATTAAAAATGAACACCAATCTTACTCTGTTCAAATACACAGAACAAAAGGCAAAACTGGAAATATGGGTAAAGATGAGACAAGTCTTTCTATTTAGCCACTTAGCCAACAATCATGCTTAGTAATTAGCTAGAACAGGTAATGACATGTAGTCCAATGTCAGCCAACACGTTTGACCTGCTTCTTGCGTTATTCGAATTAAATCTGTAATTATTACTCAGCATTACTCATTAAGATATTCCTCCCCCGTAAATCTGATTCAGATTTCTAAGATTTTCTATAATGTCTTAACTTTGCCAAGCCTGTGGGGCACCATTCGGGGGGAAACTCTGAAAGGTGGGTGTCTTGCTATTGTTTCGACGGCCCATTATTCCAAAACCTCAATAATTCGAAAAATGTCCCATTGGAAATCTCAATTTTCCGACATCCCGGTATCCCCAAAACAAAGCTCATTCTTCCAAAGGCCTATTTGCTCAAAAAATACACGGTCTCTGCACAGCAAACAGGAGCACATGGCTAATTATTATGCCAAATTATGTGATTGGACCTTTGCATGATTGCTATAGCTCTTTACCACTATGCCCTAACCCTACCCGCCCTACTCTGCCCTGATATTCTCACCCTAACCAATTTCCCTCCTCATGCCTAAACCAAACCAACCCAACAAACGAAGGCAACAAGTGATAACCAATCAGAGACAGTGCAGGTTGAGTCATGCCTTCGCCAATAGGAAGGAAAATCAGAAAGGTCCAATGACGTCAGTTTACATAATAATTAGCCAGGTGCTTCTATTTTTTTGCAGGTATCGTGTGTATTTTCGGAGCAATTATCCTTTGGAATAATGGCCGTTTGTTTTCGGGATAATGGGTTGTTGGACAAATGGGTTTTGCTCCAATGGGACATTTTTTGGACAATTGGGTTTATTGGAATAATAGTCCGTCCGAACAATGGGCAGTCCCCAAATGGAGGCCAAGGGGCAGATAGTGGCACTGAAACATACCAAGTGTTAATACAGTGTCAGAGCTTGTGTATAAATGTTATCAAGGCTATGAGGTTCAAATCTCTAACTGAAGATTTCCAACTGCTTAACTCAACAAAAGAAATTGAAATGTTTCATGACATACAGTTAGAAGTTACACGATCAGACCCTGTGATGTTTGTTGTCTGCTTTGACATCACTGTAACTGATACAACTCACTTATTTATTCCAATGATTGGCCTAAATCTGCCTCAAAAGTTGACCAAATTTGGAAGTTTGCAAGTCAAACTATTCTAGACCTTTCACACATGGACGTGCCTGTGCATTGACTGAAAAACGTGCTTCTCCAGCTTCAAAGAGCATTCTTCTTGTTTTTTTTTGTGGTTTGTCTGAAGTGCCATCCAGTAATGTAAAAAACAAACAGCTGACCTCGTGAACCCGTCCTCTCTCTGATCTCCTCCACCTAAAAATAAAGTATCTGTGTGTAGTTGAGTGCCCGCTCCCTGTGGCAACTGGGGCATTTTGTTCTGGGAGCTGTCAAGTGGAGTTACAATCAACATCAACCCAGAGCCCTCCAGACCAGTTCACACACACACACACACACACACGCACACACACACACACACACACACACACACACACACAGACACACACACACAGTAGTTTCACAGGTCACCATGCAGGTGAACTGACATTAACCAGAGAGTGAAAGCCGCTGGTTGTTTGGTTGTTGAACCTGATTATTGCAGCGATAAGATGTCTTCAAAAATGCTGCGTCACATGACGTCATGCATTAACTGCACGTGGCCCAACCAAGCAGACACCCTCAGAAATTAAGCCAAAAACTGTAGTTCCTGGAATGGCCACTTGAGGCACCAAAAGCAAGACAACTCCTCACCTCTTTGCCTATTTTCTGATTAGCGGGTGTTAAGCAGTGTCGTCACTGCCAAGAGCACTTTGGAAAGCTAAGGATCATGTCATGGAGACGTCCATATTTTATACAGTCTTTTAGCCCTAATTTGGGCTGGTGAAAGGTGAGTCCTCTGAATGTTGTTGTGATTCATGTCCTATGATTTCTAAGCAGATTTATGGACCTTTTTTCATGTCTGTGTGTTAAGATTTGACTGTGATTGTGAGTTATGACTCACAATCACCTCACAGAGTATCTTTGCCTCACGTTTGTCCCTCTGCGCCTCTGCAGCGCTCCCCTGAGGGAGGCTTCTGGCTTTCTCTTTTAGCTGTGTCCTTCTGGATGTCCATGTCTATTACTGACCATTTCCTGTGATTTCCAGATGGCTGAAAAAATTGCAAAATTAGTAACGTTTTAGCGAAAATGCATGTGTTTGTGAAGCAGTGAGCATCCAACTGGAGAAATTAGACTTTATTATTCTGCACGAGTTGTGTGAGAGTTTGAAAACAGATGTTTTCAGATAGTTTTGCTCTTGTTAAACGCGGCCGCCATTTACTTCGAGACTTTTCTCCTTTTTTTGATTCTTCGTTCACCGTGGAGGCATGCGAGAAAAAAAAAAAAAGTTTTCTTTAAAAATTCAAGGTAACACGGGGTGAGGGATTGAAATACAAATTGTCATTTTTGAGGGTGAGTTATTCCTTTGAAAAATAATTTTAAAAAATTGATAGAAGTAGATATCTATGTGTATCTATATCTATCTATATCTATGTTTTTTTTGGGGGGGGGCACTCATCTAATGAATGACGGAATGCCACGTTATGTAAGTTTTCAGTTTGAACTCATGTTGACTTTTTGGATACTTGAACCGTGTCCAATCTATGTTGTAGATCTCTTATAGGTTTCAAAGCTCACGTCTGGAACACACTCTGAAACTAAAAGGCAGCGTATTGTTGAGCAGCGTCTTCTAGAAGCAGCTGACGAACAGCTAGTGAACGCTGCCAGGTTCGCTTCAGGTCACAGATCCAGTGAAGACGAGCGTCTGCTGGAAGCAGGCTGAGGTTTTCTCTGGACTCCCACCTCTCAGTGTTAAATCCCAACAGCTGGTTAGACAGTTTAAACACACGTCTCTCTGCATCCTGGCTCTTCTCCCACAATACTGATAAATGTGGCTTTGACGTGAGCCCTTTATTGCACTTGTCTGTTCTCACAGTATGTTTTAAGAGGAATTAAACACATATTTGCTCTAGATATGTGTCAATGTAATGGTTTTATCTGATTGGTGGACAAATTGTTGGTACTGTGCCAAATTATGTAACATGAAAACCACAGTCTACTGCTGCCATCAAGTGGTTACGTGTGAGAACTGTCAGTCATAGTGGAGGATGGAATTATGTTTGTTTTAGATTAGATTAGATTCAACTTTATTGTCATTGTGCAAGTACAAGCCAATGAAATGCAGTTAGTGTCTAACCAGAAGTGCAAAAATGTGCTATATTATATACAAAAAGTGAAGGTTTCTTTATGTTTTTTATTGTTATCATGTGTTGAGAAACTTTTAATAGGTCGTTTAAAAAGAACTTTGAACAAAAAGATTTGTTGCTCAATATCTCAAACGTGTGTGTCAAATTCATATCCTGTGTAAAATAGTCATACATTTTCCAAGTAAGGAGAATATAGTGTAAAGTTTTTACTATAAAGTTTTTCTACACGACATACATCTTTATAAACGTCTAATATTTAATATTCAACTTATTCTTTTTGTTTTACAAGATCCTTCTGGAGCTGATGATGTATAAACATATAATTAGGTCACGATAAGATATTATTGCGATTTTAAACATTTTGTGGCTGTAATATATATTATAATTTATTACGTTTTTTTTTTTTTAATCAGCAAATGATGCAGTTTTCTGCACATTTCTGATTTCTTTCTCCGATGTCTCCATCTTTGTTTTGACCAATTTCCTGCCAATCCCACTGACCTCATCAGAAAAAAAACTCAGCACCATCTACTGGAATGGAAAAGCAATTGTTACCAAAAGGTTACATTTGTATTTGCAATATTGACATTGTATATAATAAGAGATCACCTCCGTGTGCACACTGACTGTTACTTCATGTTGTACACAGATGAGCTAAAAGTGCAAGATTAAATAAGGCCGATATCGAGAGTAGATTACTTTTGGCAAATAAAGAGTATAAAACTGCTGGAGGCAACAGTGGTTTCACACTGAGATTGCACAAAATATTAATTTGCGGACTGTGATCGCAGATTGAATTTATTTCGTTATCCTTTAAGAGTTTTTTCTTTAATAAACTTTGCACATAAAAACAATGGGATAAATCTCAGAGGAACACACACAACAGCTAAGAAAAATGATTGCAATTAATAAATATACATTATTTCATAATACATCTAGCTTTTGTATAACGAGCCGAATGTATATAACACAGATACAGTGACATTTACTCAAGGACTGTAGTCAAGTAAAATCAACTACACTTTCATAAAGATATTTATACAGCTGTGATAACTCTGCAGCACGGCAGAAATATTCAGGTCATTTACTTAATTAAAAGATTACCACAATGTAAAATTACTCGTAAACGTGAGGAAAAAAGTGCTGTACGGAAAATGATACTTAGAGGATAGATTTGAGTCTTTGTTAAAACAATATTCCCACATGCACATAAGTGCATTAAAAAACTTAAAAGGGATAGAAACACAGTAAAAAGTATTATCAGTAAAATGTGCTGAAAGTATTGAAGTAAAAGTACTCCTCTGTGATATATTATTACTTCTGGCATCATTAGATTGATTTGACTGTTGTAGCGTGTCAAGGTTACATCTGTAACTGGTTTATATACTTTTGTATTTTAACCTTGAAAAATTTTTTATAAGCTCATCACATGGTTCTTATGTACACAACACGTGACCAGCTGGCTAATACATGTGACGAAGTAAAAAGTGAGATATATGCTTTTAAAATGTAGTAGAGTAATATAATAATAGAATATATACATTCTACTTAAATATCAGTATAAAAGGGTCCAGTACTTTTAACGTCTGACCCTTTATAGATATAACTATTTTCTGGATTTGTACTTGTAATGGAGTACTGTTGACCTTGTAAATATCAAGGTCAGCGGTGTTTTGTGCAGTTTTCCTTGTATTCTCAACGCCAATCCTGCTCAGGTGGATTATAATGAATGTGTTCGCTCACTAGGGGGAGTGCTTGTGTTTCCTTTGGCTGTCACAATAACCCCCCTACATATGATATCCTTGATGATAACACAGCCATTTTCAGGCCACTGTTTTGTATTGTGCCATTATCTGCTCCGTGTCATTGTTCCCTGCGCTGCCCTCCGTCTGACCCCTTCAACACATCCCCGAGCTGCGCTGCAGACTCAGATACATCGTCCTCTGAAGCCTGGAGAGCTTACGACACGGCCTGCTGACAGAGATAAGGAATCATACACCTCCATCCATCTCCACTGAGAGCTGTTGTTCTCAGCAGAAAACGCATTGAACAATATCATTTAACTACAGCGTCGGCGCTCTTCTGAGAACAATCCCAAATATTCTGAGGAGTGAAGATGTAAAGCACTTCTGTTGGGTTTGAAGTCGAGATGCGTGATGAACGCTGGGTGTGAGGGTGAACCTCTGTCGGTGTTTCCATGTTTTAGTGATACATTCTTACGTTTCTGCGATGATGCATTCAAGGACCGTTCGCTCTCTGCAGCGGGCTGGAGGCAGTCTTCTCTCCTGATTGCTCTCGTGCCCCTCCACCCCACCCCCCACCAGCCCCAGAGACTCCAGAGGATCAAATTACATCAGCCAGCGCTTGATGAAACCATGGCACAAAGTCATCCATCATAAACTTCACATGATTTCCCTCCATCACACCTGATGTGGGGAGTTGCAGTAACAGGTGCTGGTGTGACACATTTAGCAGTTTGAGATGAGTTTTAAAGGCTGCAGCTACTAGCAACATATTCAGGATGTGAAACAAACAACTCCAAACACAAACACACAGTCAGACAAACAAACCACAACACGCCCTGTGACACATAAAAAAAAAACCCTCACACAAATCAACATTTAAACAATGAATACATGAACAAAAACAACTAATATCACACACAGAGCAAACAGTTGAATCGACACAAATGATATATAGATATGAATGCACACAAAGACAACACACCCAAGCAACACAGTTCAAACACAAAAACACACAAATAAAGCCCAAACAAAAACCCACAAAAATAAAAAGAAATCACAAAAATAAAACAAAACCTCAAATAAACACAGAAATAAAACAAAATCACCAAAATAAAACAAAATAACCGAAATAAAACAAAGAAAACCCACAAAAAACTAAATCACCAAAATAAAACAAAACCTCAAATAAACACAAAAAATAAAACAAAAA
>CALSCE010010855.1:1220141-1320349 GCA_943593645.1 Bovichtus variegatus | reverse complement strand
CCCCCCCCAAAAAAACTAAATCACCTAAATAAAACAAAACCTCAAATAAACTCACAAAAAAATAAAATCTCCAAAATAAAACAAAACCTCAAATAAACACAAACAATTTAAAAATAAAAAAATCACGAAAATTAAACAAACCTCAAATAAAAACACAAATAAAATGAAATCACCGGAAAAAAAAATTTAAAATCAGAATAAAACAAAACCTCAAATAAACAGAGAAGAAAAAAAATCACCAAAATAAAACATAACCTCAAATAAACACAGAAATAAAAAAGAAATCACTGAAATAAAACCAAAAAAAACACCAAAAAAAAAAAACACCACCCAACACAAAACAGGACGAACACACTTGCACACAGATGGAAACCCAAATCAACAAACACAGAAATAAATTCACACACAAACACAACACACGATCACTCCCCCATCATAACAAACAAACAACAAACAACAACATGTTGATCCTTCCTACATCTTACTGTAGCTGCCGTCAGCAGGTTGCAGCTCCACCTGTAACCAAAAGTTATTCACAATAATGGCCTCTGCTGTCCGTCCGATCAGTTCCTCACAGCTCATGTTTATGCTTCATTACTCTGTATATTGATTTATTTTATTTTTCTTGGAATTTATTAGATGTTTGTATTCATGTATGGATATATTAGTAATTAAACATTTAGTTTTTAAGCTTATCTTTTAACCTTAATGATAATGAAGTGCAGTGATGCGCAGCTTCGTTTAGGACAAACATTTAACAAACTACACAAGAGTTTGTTAAATGAGTTAACAAAAGAGTTTCTGAACTAAAATGAACAAAATGATTTAAATCTGCAAAGTGATTTTTGATTTCCAACTTCATATCTGTGCCCATACAATGTTGGTATGAAGTATGAACGTAAGGTTGAACCGTGCATGATATGTTTTTATTTGAAAAGTCCTTTGAAAACATTTCAAATGAAAGTAATAAAAGAAAAAAGAGAGCGTCCCCCCCCCCCTCAGGAACACTGCTCCGCTCAGTGTATCCGCAGCATCTCTCCACTGTATGGATGTCCACTAAGCCAGGATGAGCCGCAGTTTATCCTCTCACATCAGCTCAATAATTATTTCTTTCTCTGGCACAGGCCCGGCAGCTCCTCTCCCTCCGCCAATCAATCAGAGCGAGAGCCCTCCGAGCGTCGGGACAAAGAGGGCAACGATCCGAGTGGAGTGTGTGTGAGGTCAACATGTTAATAACACACAGGGCCCTCTGTGCCGCAGCGCGTCCTGAAGCATTACTCATGTTCGTCTTCATGTGGACAGCTCATTAAAACAGGCTACAGGCACGTACAATAAATACTGCACATGGGTTAAATAGTGCCTTTCATTGCACATTGGAGATGATTTAATCAGTGTACTCTACTGTATTTTTAATATGAAAAGCTGATTTAAGGCATTAAGGAACATTATCCATGATGGGAGCCTTAGAGAGACACTGTTGGGTAATACGCTTGTTTTTTTTATCCATCCATGTAGACGAGTGTCGACTTTCAAAGCTACATCATCCAAATATGAATTGAGATTGAGATCGAGCTGCACAATATTTTTCATATTAACAATGAGTCCAATAACGTCGTGTAATGTGGGGTCACAGAGAATTATCTGCTCAGCTCTACAGAGAGTTTAAGTCTCACCCAGCAGCTGTAAAGCTGTGCACTCCTGCCCAGCAGCAAACCGTCTTTACGCTCCTCTTGTGGTTTCCTGTGTCTTCGTGGTCATGTTGTGTGTATTTGTTTTCTGCCACTTTGTAATTGTTTATGTAACTGTCTGTCCATGGTTGTTTTTTCATGTCTCTTTGTGGTAGTTTCTGTTTCTTCGTAGTCTTTTTGTGTGTCTTTGTAGTCGTTTTGTGTCTTTGTAGTCGTTTTGTTTCTCTTTGTAGTCTTTTTGTTTCACTTTTTGTAAGTAATTATTGCTAACATGTTAGCAAACAGTTGCCTATTTCCACATTCAGCGCACACACAGAGTTACATTTGTTACAGTCGAAAGCTCCAGAAAAAGCTAGAAGAACCTTGAGTTTAAAATATTTTTTCGCAGATGTGTTCCCAAGGTCTTCAATGTTTCTCCAAATACTGGTTGTTCATACCTGCAGGGAGGTGTAGTTCAAATACATACACGACATACAACCACTGAGATTTGTTGGAGAAGCGTGAATGAACACAGATCAAACAGAATGGGGGGGGGGGGGCGTCCTGAGGAACAGCATCTCCTGAAGAGGTAGGTAAGTTAAAATCCCGCCAGCATCTCTGTGTCTGCACTGAAGTGAGCTGACTGCTTTGAGAGGAGGATGCTGTGCCATCGATGCCCATCACGCTGAGATATGACAGACATTAGGCCTCGCTTGCTGACTTCACATTCTTTAAAAGAAAAAAAAAAAAATGCAATCCTGTAAATATGTGCTGTGTGAAGAAAAAAAAGCAGGGCAGTGAGGAAACAGACGAGCTGACAGTGACGGATGAAGTGTACAGTAAGTGCAGCAGGGAGGGGGCTGGGGGTCTCCGTGCATAGACATTGATCAAAAGCAGCACTGTAGCAAATCCTGCCGAGCAAATAGACTCGGTGTAATTATGTTGGTGATTGGAGCAGCGCAGCGCCGAGGTAAGGCACATTTATCCTCTCAGCTGAGCGGAGAAACACACCAAAGTTGTCTCATCCTCTTTCAGCGCGAGTCAATAGATGAACGAATGACAACATTTCCTGTCCGGCGCTCCACATCAACAACAGCTGAATCGAGCTTGAGATCACTGATGAGCTGTCACAGTGCGAAGGATCGACATCTTGATCCTTTATCTGAGGAGGGCAGCTGATTGCCTGGGAAGCGGACGAATCTGCAAGCTCATGTCTTATTTGCCCTCCGCCGGGGACAGGTCTCCAGAAACTTGAGATCTGATGAGCAGATCAGAAGCGTTTATCTGATCTTAGCCGTGTTCCAGCTGATGACTGTAAAGAGCAGCTCTGTTGAGGGATTCTCAAAAACCACTAAGATGGCTGCAGCTGATTTTGGAAATTTCTGTTGAAGCAAAGTTGTGATTTGGTCTGTCGATGTCAGGCAAAGTAAAAACACTTGTCTTCAAATTTTAATGGCAAAAACAGCAACACTCGTTCTCCGGTTCCCAACTGAGAGGGGACTTTAAAGAGCTCGTCTGTCTAAAAGTTTATTTTTTAAACTTAGCAGCACCTTAAAGCTCGCTGATAAACACTTTATATGTTACTGGCAGTGAGAAATGTAGCAGTTTCTCCTCACTTCCTGTCTTTATGCTGATACATTTTTTTCTGCTGGCTCTATTTATCACGGGAGTATCAATCCTCTCATCTAACTCTCCATAACGTCTTACAAATATGATGACTTATTATTTTTTAAAAGTTGCCATTCAGTGACAATTTTTCTCTTCGCTTTTTTCAGGGTTGTAGCTAAGTAGCTAGGTAGCTACGTAAGAAGAATACATCACCATTTAAGGGGGAATTAGCTGTCGTTGCAACACTTTCTCACTCCCAACTCGTAACAATTCATCATCACCCTTTATACGCCGCTGGGTTCCTTTTTCAACGTGCAGGGTCCCCCGACTGCAATACGTGGTTAACCACACGCTACATAAGTTAACATTACGCTACGACTCGGTTAGGGTTAGGATAAGATCATGGTTTGTTACGTAACTATAGGTACGTAAGTTAAATGCCTTACATACAGAACGTGGCGTAAAGTAAACATAAAGAACTTTATGAAAGTTTCACACACAATAAGTTGGTTTCACTCCGGACACCTGGGTAAACCTCCTGTGTTTGATGACCCATCCATCCAGCCCGACTTCCTCCCTATTTTTGTATTTTATCGCTATTTATGCTACGTCACCTGACTTCCTCCTTTACTGCCGTCATCATTATTACGGCCACTAGAGGCAGCCCTGCGTCATATGTTGACACGTCGGCCCACTGACGCAGATTTGACAAGTTGGGAGTTGATTCAGCCGATTAAAGGTATATTAGGTATACAGGTATATTATCTTAATTTCAAATGTGTACAATTATATTTTTGTCATTTCCAGCAGCCATCTTTAGCCTCGGGATTGCTGACTTGTTTTCAGTCGTATGCTTCCCCTTAAGATAAAACATGAGCAGAAAACACTGGAGCACTTAGAAACAAAAGTATCTTTCCTCTTCTCTCTGCATAGAAAATCGTTATCTAAGACACGAGGTCAGGAGCGGATTTTCCTTAAAACACAGCGAGCTTCGATCTGTCGATGTGGGTCAACTCATCTGCATTCCGCCGCTCCTGCGCGTGCTGCTGTGGGTCCCCGGCGCTAACAGAGCGAGTGGGTGTGGGAGACTAATTGAGTGTCGAGGCTGTGTGAATAAAGCCACTCCGGTAATCGTCTGGCTCAGCAGCAAATGGCAGCGATAAGGAGCGCTGAGTTGATATGTTGTCAAAAACAGGAGTTTCCCAGCGCTGCACTGCCATCGCTCTCTCCTTTCTCTGGCTGTCTGCAGAGGAGGGCTCAGATAATATCTTCAGGAAGAAGAATGCACACTCAGCCCTTAGTGCTGATAACAACATCATCTTTTGCCACTGAATGGGCTGCAGAGGTACATTAAGAAGTCAATGGCAACACTAGAATATCACCATGAGGCCCAGTGGCAGCCACGGACCACTACTATACACTCTATATCTATAGAACCTCTCAGATTGTTTGTCTTATTACTATGCCGTCTCTAAGCATCCCAGCTAATTCCCGTAGTATACATACTATTGACAGAATGTTTAGTGATTAAGTGAGCTGGGAAAGGAGGCAGAAGAAAGCTCAAAACGCTTCAGGCCATGACAGCTATAAGCGAGCTGCAGCGTCCAAATATGGCAGCTTTTACTGTTAATCACCCAACAAAGTCAATGTTTTTATGCGAACAATGGGTCATATTACTATGTGTAACTTGAAAAATAGTCATTCATGTTAAGGACGTGACACAAAGGCTGGAACTCAAATGCACGACTCAGGACAAGGTTTTCAAAAATCAAAAAGGTTTTTACTAAGAACAACAAAGTACAACAAAAAAATCACTCTGAGAGGAAAAACGTAGAAAAAGAAAGTAGCAAAACAAAACCTAAACTTGACTCTGGTAACAATGCTGCTAAACGCTGGCTCTCCTGACGACATAAGACACAAGACGAACTGGCACAGGACAAAGGGAGACGAGGACTACATATACCAGAGGTAATGGGACAGAAGTGGCAACAATCTCAGGCGGGAAACACACAAGGGCAGGAAGTGCTCTGAAATGAGAGGGAAAGGTAAGTACAAAATAAAACAGGAAGTGCATGACAAGACTAGACATTAGTGACTGTAACCTAACATGTGAACAATGAGACCTGACTAAACATAAATCTAAATTATAAACTAAATACTAAACATACAACATAAACCTGACACGTAACAAATGAGCAAACATGGCGGGATGTTACAATTCATTGTGATGACTCTATGGAGAAATATCACCCAACGATACACCACCTGCCCCAAGGACAGACAGAGGTTCTTGCTAATGAAACGTGACTGTCGATATCAGACAGAAAAGTCAACTCGTTCCACTCTCTTTCCATCTTCAGGTTTTGACTTTGCCTAACTGGTTACCAGAGACCAACGTATGCGTCAGAATCCAACAGCATTTCAAAGCGACACTGATGTAACCATGCCAGCAAACGGCTTTTTGAGCAAAGTAACAAACTACGATGGGAAGACACGCCGTCGACAGCGCATAGCTTGACGATGGCGTTAGTCCTCCCCATGGCGCTCATGGGCTTGATTGCTTTTTAACAGAGAAACCACCGTCTCATGTCACGACCCGCTCCACCGAGGCGGATTCAAAGCAGGAAGCATTCAGTTGCTATAGAGCCACATATTTCTCCCAGGGGTGGTGGAGACCAAAACAGAGAGTGAACAATGGATTTCCATTTGTCCGATGGACAGTAACACCGGTCCAGATGAATGTTGTGTGTCTAAATAGTCAGTTGTTTGCCAACACGATTGCCATCACATGGCTTCTTCCACTAATACAGCTGTAAAACGTGTAAAATGTATGAATTACAACACCTGGCCTCCACACTAGAGTGAAATCTCCCTTTCTAATCAAATCACTCTGAAATAGAGGGGGAGTATTAATAAACCCATCTGGCTCATCTTTCTAATACTGTAGGACACTAAATTACAGCTCATGGTGTCATTTTAGCAGAGTGGCAGCTAAACTCGACTGTGTTGAATGCATTGTTTACATTGTCATACAGAAAAGCTCCGTGAGGCTCCAGTAACTAGGTCAGTCTGCACTGAATATGATGATGACGAAATACAGAATAAGACCAGCTTCAGCCGTTCCGCTTGTGGCGGTCGCCGCTCGTCCAACTGCAATGTGACGTAATGTTTCCGGTTTAACGTGAACAATGAGTCAGAGGCCTTTTGATTCTGCTAGGACTTATGAGACTTATGAGGCTATCGTGGCCAGAACTATTATAGACAGATGGAAAATGTGGCAATTCTAAGCCAAGGGTTGAATAACCTCGAGTCAACCGTGGTTTTTAATTAGCACAGTTTACAGCAGGGTCATCAACATCGCCTTCATCATAAGGATCCAGGTTTGAAATGAAAGGAATAACTCATTAAATGTTCCTGCTCCTAGTGTGCCGGCTGAGGAAGGCTTTAAAGGCAAAAACTTCAAGCACAAAAGGATAATTTTTTATATCAATTGCTCACCCTGTTACCTTGAATCCTTGAAGAAAACTCTCACACAACTCGCAGTATAAAGTCTCATCCATCTAAATATCTAATATATAAACTGTATATGTATGAAAGTGAAACTGAGATCCCTCCTCAGGCCTGCTGTTGTAACAAGGATTACACTTTCTGATTAAGAAAGAAAAGGAATAATACTCACATCCAGCTCTCTCATTAGTGGCAGCGCTGTCACACAGTAGGAATACAATTAATGGAAAGGGGAAAGGTGACTAATATGATTTTCTGGCGATGAAGTCACATTTTCAGCTGAGAAGCTCCTCAAACTAAAAAACTCCTGTGGTTGTAATATTGCAACAAGCAGCTTGAATCAGCGCAGAATACCATTTAAGAGTCTGATTTATTGCACACAAGGTCTCTCTGTGAGGCATAGTCACACATTTACATAACAGCCATGGACACTGACTACATTCCTCTTGGAGAGAAAGTGGTAACAATAGCGATTGACTAATAGTTATTTGATGTCAGAAAAGAAAACTTCTTCTCTGCTGGCTCCTGCAGAACATGCAGGTCAGAGGTCATGCAGCCTCAGTTGACCATATCTCTCTCAGCCATGCTCAAGGATGATGGTAGAGTGAAATTAAATCAGAAAAGGCTACATTCATTTACTGTAAAAAGCAGTATTACAGCAGTTTGGGATGTCCATATAGATATGTCGTATATGTTGGAAGAATGTCAAACTCCTTTCTGAAATATGTCAATTTAAAGTTTCCTCATTCGAGAAGTATGCAGTTGATAGGAAGCTCCTCAAAACAAATTGCACTCATCTCTGGTATCTACTTTGCATTTCAAACATGTCAAATTAAAATATCAACTTGAACAATGGATGTGCTTTTACCCTCTCATCGAGATACAGTGTGTGAACGTGGTGATAGTTTCTAAAAGTTGAGCTTCAATTGAGTGACAGTGCGTCCTGTTGGATGAATGTTGTGCCGAAACTCAAAGAACAACTCAATGATTCTGGACGACGTCTCAACATTTTCTGCAAAGTCTCTGCTGTTTTGCAAAAGCTGCTGCTCCCATAAACCCTCCACATTTCAAACGGGATTCAGCGAACAGTTCTCCACGGCAGGCAGAAAGGATTCTGTAATGTTACCAGTGGAGATGAATTCGAAATGCTCGTGCCATGCGGTTTGACAGTGTCGGCTTAACGAGCGCTCCCCTCACGCTGGGTTAGACCCCGTACTGCCATGTTGAGGCAGCAGCGCGCCCCTTAGAAAAATAAAGCGCTCTGTCTGCGAGCAGCGGCTGCGCGCCGTCGGGTCGGCTACCCTGTGCCAAAAGGACTTCACCCCACCTCCCCAAGAGGAGATAACGGCGGCTCCTCTCTCTGCTCGACTGCATTCAGGCAAAGGTTAAGCTGCCGAGAGCCAGGAACATCCGCTCAGGATACAAGTTTGAAATAAAGATGCCAGGAGCGGCTGCGGGATGCGGGTAAGTTTCTCCACGCTGACGTGTCTGGATCAACCGAATTCTGCGGGGCGGACGAGTCTTTGTGACGAATGAATTTTATTTTTTTTAAAAATATATTTGTGGAATTAAATTCACATGAGAAAAAGTTATGTGACATGGAAACATGTCATCAGAGCTGTCATCATGTGCGGGGGCTCAGCCTCGCTCGGTGAAGTGGGTCAGGGAAGGGCGCGTGGCTGCTTTCACCCAGGCACCTGGCGGGTATGTTTTGGTGCGCGTGGAAGTGGCAGAACACTGGACCCAGCCAGCTTCAGTCCCCGCGTCCTTTCCCCTTTTTTTTTTTTTTTTTTTTTTTTTTTTTTTTTTTTTGTAGTTGTGTATGTGCTGATGCTGCTTTTGGCCATCATGACTGAATGTGGTGCGTTTGGCGGAGACAGTTTGGATGGTGATGATGAAGAGGATGAAGATGATGGCGGCACTTACCTGTTGCAACCTACAACTGACCAGTAATAGTCCAGCAAAGTGCAGAGATGCATTTTGGACTTGGCATCAGGATGCACATCCACCATAGTTACTCAGCATGCATACTTTGCATTTCCTCATGTGTTTTCATCTTTAATAAAAAGTGATTGATGTTCAAGAAAGGAGAATTGGGTTTAATGCAGATACAGGGGAGCTGGAAAATTCCTTCATTAATATCCAGCAGCACAGTGACATCACTGACGTAACAGAAATGCATATTATAAGAAGCAATAATGTGAGTTGATCCAGAAACAGAGAGGATGGATTTAAAAACTCTGTCGTGCTCGCCTCCTCCTCCTCCTCCTCCTCCTCCTCCTGCAGCCGGTGGGGTATGAGGGCTTCATACCCGCGCCTCTCCTCTCCTCTCCTCTCCTCTCCTCCTGCAGGCTTTGGCAGTGCCTCTCCTTTTCAAAGCTCATTTCCCATGCCTTTCATGCCTGCAGTTTAAACCCCTTTGATGTTTCCTCGCGCTGAACCCTGTGCATTGGAACCGCTCTCGAGTATGTTAATGTTCTCTGATTGACTTATGAATCTTTTAATTAACCCACTTGTATGCGCACCGCAGCATTGTCCTCGATGAAATGCCATCAGGGGGATGGAAGCCATGACAGAATAACATGCTGTCAATGGGGATTTCAAAGTCAATGGCAGTTTGTGCTTAAACGATCGCCGGTTTGATATTGTCTGCAACTTATTTCAGGGAGAAATCCCTCTCTGGGTATGAAAAAAAAAAAGTAGAGTGCTTTATACACTTGTGGATGTGGTGATTAAGACTTCAGCTACACTATGCAATATTAATGACTTTGGAAGATATCAAAGGATGAACCTCGGAGATGCAATAGCCTGAAGTAAGCCTACATTAATAATGTGCTTAATTCCATCAGCAATTCCAGTGTTCCTTCAGCGCTTTCATGTTGAGCCTTGTGCCCAAATCAAAGCTTTTTAATTATTCCATACATTTTCACTTTCTCACGATTTACATTACTCAGATGTGTGCCAGCATGGTTGTCGTGTTTTGTAAGTTCTTTCTCTCAAAGCTGCTCAGTATCCACACATACTTTTGCATGGAAAAATAATTTCCTTACATTTGTCATCATGGATTTCTCAAATGTGACAAACGTGCACTGCTGCTCTGCATGTAGCCCATGTGTGGAAGGTGCTTGTGAAATGGGATTAGTCATGTGATTACCACTAACAGTCAGTAGGTGGCAAAGTGCTCTCAGGGATAAGAAGAGATCTATCACGGCGCTGTGTGACTTTCTGAAGGGCAGAGATGCTCTGAGTTTCAAAGACATCGCTGTTGCTTCTCTGTCTCATCCCATTTAAGTCTTCTGAGGATGAAACTCAGGCCTCTTTAAAAAAAAAAAACAAAAAAAAAACAGATTCAACCTTATTACAGTGCTGGAATTTCCTCCAATGCGCTGTCAGAGAGTGTACTCTTCAAATGACTCAACCGTGTTTGAGGAATAAGTGCTGAATTCTAATTTGTGTGCTGTGTATATATATGTGTATATATATATATAGCAGAGTACACGTTGGGGTTGCACGGATGCTCTGTGTTGAGGTTTGTCGCTGTTATGTTTCACTGTGTGTCGACTGCTTGTGAGTTCAGCCATCACAGGTCCACCCTCCACTTTAAGTCCTGGAATCACTAGAGAATGATGGAAATGTGGAACACCAGTTCTATGACGACTGGGGAAACTGCAGAGTGATGTAAGTGGAACTTTAGGGGAGATTTCTGCTGCTGTTTGCAAGGTCAAGAAAAAACTGCGAAGCCTAATTTGCAGATTTGTTTAGGACATTTGCACCACGAGTACAATGCTAACTTCAGGCCTGCTATATTATCTAATCGCGTGTGTTGTCTTGTATAATAGCCCAGTGTCAACAAATATAGAAAAAAGACCTTTATTAAGTCCTTCTTTATAAAGTTTTTGTTCAAATCAAACCAGAGAAGATATCAAAATGGAGTAAATTCACATGTCACAGCAGCACAGCAGGTTAGTAAACAGATGAAGAACTTTTTGAATTAAATAAAACAAAATGAAAAGTTACAGAAATCACATTTAAATGGTATATACAATGTACAGATTACGGTACTTCACACTATGAAGTAAGTACGAGTGTGAATATATATGTTAACGTGACTTGTTAGTGTCCTACTGATGTTAAACACAATACATAATATGAATATCAGAATCTAGAAGAAGTATCAAAAATAATGACGACATACATTCATATATTAAAACATATAATGGCATGTACATACTGTATTTGTGTAGTATGTTTAATCATACATGTATCATGTGCACACTATACAATACTAATGATGTATAAGTATAACGTGTCTGTTATATGGTGCGAGCTGTGAGGGGAGACAGCTCCAGCCTGCCTCCATCCTGCAGAGTGCTGAACACGTTCCCCTCCACACAGCTCAAGAGGAAGGGTAGGAGCAGGAGCGTCAGGAAGCCAAATATTAAGTCAGAAAGAGATTGACTGCAATCGCTCCTAATGACGAATACATTCTGTTGGCTGTTATTTACGATGGTACAATACAGAGATTTGGATTCCCCGCTCCCTGCAGCGTGGAAACCCTGGCGAAGTCTGCGCCCTTGCTGTGGGGAATGGAACCCCAAACTCTGGCAGTGTACGCACAACCACGTTAGTCACGGACAGCCCGTCCAGCAGGACACTTGCTTTCAAGGTTTTTTTTTCTTTTGCCGAGCATTGTTCAAGAAACAGAAGATTAACGGCTAATTTGGTTTCTTCTGTTCCTGCAAACATTTTTACTTTTTTTTCAACCTAAGATGAGTTTAAAGCTCTCAGTGCTCGGTGCAAGGAAGGGGTCAGAGGCTTGTTCAGGTCATGATGATTATGTTTCTGTGGAATTTCAGTGAACTCCTATGAAGAGAGCGGTGCCGCCCGACTAGGCGGAAGTGCTACCGTTGGCCCTACCTTGCGGTGAGCGCAGAGAACATTTCCTCTCCTGCGAAGGCAGCTTCAGTGGCTCGCCTTGATGGGACTCCTTTTTCTCATTATTGATTTACACCAGGATAAACGTTAATTAGCATATCTTATTAAATGTCAGGGTGGGTCATGGAGCCACTAACCCCGGAAGCTTTAAGCATTCGTCTCCATCTAAATGTTGCTGGAGCTTCAAGCCATAGGTACCTGTGGTGCCAGTATTGTATGTATATGTAGACACATTCAGAAACAATGGCGGCTATTTGGCTAGCCGCCATTGTTTCTGAGCCATTGCTCTAATTTGTTGAAACAACAGTCTACGGCGCCGCTCTGGCAAAATGGTGCTTTGGGCTAAATGCTAACGTGAGCATGCTAACAAACTCACAATGACAACGTGACTATGCAGACGTGTAGCAGGTATAATGTTTGCCATGTTCACCGACTTAGTTTAGGGTGTTAGTATGCTAACATTTCCTAATTAGCACAACGCACAAAGTACAGCTGAGGTTAATGGGAATGTCGTAAGTTTTGCAGCTTTTTGGTCACAAACCAAAGTATTGGACATATATTTAACCTGATGATGGCGCTAGATAAAAACTCAGGGGTCACCAAGGTTATCACCAGTCTTCCTGAGGGGGACATGGATGTGTGTACCAAATTTCAAGGCAATTTATTCAACAGTTGTTGAGATATTTCAGTCTGGACAAAGTGGTGGACTGTGAATCAGGTCTAGGAATAGACTAGTATTCATCTTCTACCCATCTAGCAAAAACATTTTCAATAACATACCCACTGCCATTGTTATTTTAGATTTTTTCGAGAGAGTTATTGTCAGCTGCTTTAGCTTGGGCATCTTTGGGATGAGGACAGAAATGGCCCTTAATTGACCAGCTTCAAGGTTGAACCTGCTTTATGTACCTGCAAGTTTCAGTAAAGATTTTCAAATTCCAACCTTGAACTCCACAATCAAGCAACGACTGGGACCCACTGAAATAGCTACAAAGGATGGCCCACAAAATTAGGAATTTTGAAATGTATTATTATTATTAATAATTCAATATGCCCTTAAAACTCAAAGCAAAATGAAGGCCACATCTGTTGGATAAATTTGTTGGAGCTTTATGTGACGTAAGAACGACGCTTACAAATGTCTCATCAAACCTTTTTTTATATGTGTAAAGAACAATGTACAAATCATTTACATCATGTTAGCATGCTGTGCAAGCTGGTCGACCATTGACAGGTTGAACTGCCAAACATTATATTGGCTATCGCAAATGAACGTTTTCAAGTTAGCATACTTAGCGTTAGCGAGTACGTTTTTAAGTAACTCAACAATAGCAAGTAACAAGTATTCAAGTTAATTATTGTTAGCAAAATATGTTTTTGTTCTAATGAATTAATATGTGTACGTTTTGAAGTTAAACATTTCTTATGTATTGCAGTTTATCTAACTTACAGGTCGGGAACAGCATTTGTGCTGCCACCTAAACCCCCAGTGTTTCTGCACTTTCTGCCTACAAAAGGAGATTTTTTGTCTCAGATAGAATCTGATTTGGAAGGATTTTGATTCATTATAAATGTTATTGAACCTCCACCACAGTGGAAGGAGACATCCCCTGAAATCAGACACACTGGCCTATGAATAATTTGGCACACACCTGACATCTCTGTTGTGGCTCCAGCAACACCTTCCTGCAGAAGTATACCCGAGACTGTCGAGCCCTCGTCTGTGAAGTCAAACTCCTATGCCTGGCAGGTATATTCATTATTATAAGCTACACAGTGCGCTGACGTGCACAACGTATGCTATACAGTACAATCCATCCATGCAAAATCAATGCTCTTATACATCTAGCTCTTAAAAAGGATATCGCAAATAGCAGCCGTTGCACTGTTCATCTCACTATCGCATTATCTACTACAAGTGATAGTATAATTAAACACATATGACGAGGGAAGCAGTAAATGAGTAAGATGGACCATGTAATGTGGAGAGTCGGGGAGTGGAGGGGTGGGAAAAGGGAAGACAAGATTATAGAGAAGCCTTTGATGCCGACTCTGGCTATGGGAATCCTGGTGTGCCTTCAGGGGAAAGCTCCTCTCACACAACATCAATAATGAATGAAAGATATCTTGTTCAGTGGAAGACTGAACTTAACTGGCATACTGATTTGTTACCATGAACCTTATGTAAAAATTGCATCAGTGTGTTTGCTATGCTTCATTAGCCAGATAAGGAGCAGTCGCTGCTGACAATGAAGGGGGGTTCGAAACAACGACCCAGAAAAAAAGACTGCATGTTATTTTCCAAATTCCATCGTTTTTTACTTGTTTCCTAACTGATGAGGTGTTTATTTCTGTTCCATGGCAACAAATACAACAGTGTCCCTAGAATATCTGAGATGCTTTTTATTTTTTGCGTTTTTTTATAAATGTCTGATACAGTGCTCCAATTGGAATTAAAAAAAAAAAAAAAAGGTGCAAGTACTCTATTATAACACCCTGCGTAGCAAATATGCAGCACTTTTGGGCATAAATCATTCATAGGAATTATCAATTTGAGTGTAGAAAATGCTCATTTGTAATACAAAAATATTAACAATAACTAATGTGCACAAATGATTGTCCAGCCGTAGTGGACAGGATTTTTGGAGGAATTATAGCAAATGTGTTCATATATAAACAGGGTTGATTAAAATACATACATAATGACATGGAATATGTTCAGATTTGTGTAGACACAAGACCCTGGTATGAAGTACACACTTTATACACAATACAGTAATGTAGGGATGTGCCGAGCCTTTAGCATTGAGTCTGATTAGATTTGGACATGAGCTTTATCTAAGTCGATACCGATCCATTAAAACATGCCGGATCAACATCTCTACAATAACGACTAAACGGTGTTACCCAGGAATGAAGTGCAGTTTATGTATTCTGACATTCAATCAAACATACTTAGAGATTACAGACTCTCTGGACTCCTCTCCAAGCCTTTAGCTCCAGCAGTGACCTTGTGGATTCTGCTCTTGGGTGCTTGTACCATGCAGAACTCATGGGGGAGGTTCTCAAAGTGCAGGACTTTAGGCAAAAAACAAAACACTTAAAGATTGAAGTTAGAAAGAAAAAAAAAATGGCGGCATCGAAAAGTGAAACATGTTGTGTTTCATGTCACTGGTGCTGTTGTATATTTGTCTTCTTGTCTGCAAATCCCACGACTGTATCAAAACCAACAGTTGTCTTTTATTACCTTTTACTAACAAGTATTGTGTGTGTGTGTGTGTGTGTGTGTGTGTGTGTGTGTGTGTGTGTGTAAAGCCTGATATGTCTCCTTCCTCTGTGCCATGGAGCTCCATTGTTGTCCAAAAACGATTAAAAACACATCAGTGATTGACGCTGTTGCACTGGGGGACATGTTCACACACACTGTAGTTTATTTGGACTCAATCCCACCAACACTGTCCTGCTGCTGTAAATACTCACTCGAGTGCCACATGTGGATTAATCCGCCGCGGAAAATAGTCCCCAACTAATGAACTATGTCCTCCTGTTAAAACAATATATATGTATTTTAAAACTACATTGCTGTGCTGTTTAAGGAAATGATTATTATGTGAGGATAATTAAAGTATGTATTTGTGTTACATCTTCAGCAGTAATCAATGGTCTTCAGGCTCAATGCCACAGAAGTGGGAAAGTTTTGAGACACAGCGTTATTAACAATATATATTATTTAACCAAGACCATGATATTTCCATAACTTTAGTGCTTTGTGTGCCGAAACATTGCCATAGAAAAGTGAATCATGCTTAAGCTGCAATACATGGATTTTGTGAGAGAGCAAATGAAAAATAAAAATGGAAACATAGTATGTTGACCAAAAACACATAATTCAGGGGATGTTGTTTAGTTTTTTTAAAGATATTTGCTGTTGCAAATTAATAGTACAAAAAGGGTTGTCGTCACTTCCAGTAAATACAGCTTGAGTGTCTATTCGTCACTCAGGACCTGAATGTGCCTGTAATCCTGCCGTGATGACTGACCCACTTTAAGCATTGATTTGATCATTTATCTCATGTAAAAAAAATCACACTTCAGTCAGTTGGCTCAAAGCCACAAAGTCTTACGTTTCTCCATCATTTTCAACATACACACGAGCATAAAACCTCCCACTCACAAACACAATGCTGGCACACTGTGTGCATCTCCCCTTCGCTGGGTACTTTCAGCACCACGCAGTTCGTCACGAGGGCTTATTGATTCTTTAAGCTATTTAACCTGCGGGAGGAACACAGTGATTTTAATGAATTAATCACATGCTGAATCCCCTTACAAAACTGTCCATGAAATGATTATGATCCAGGCTGCCGTATCTAAGAGAGGAGGCCGGCCCGACGATAATTCAGTGCGATGGTGATGTTCAGTGTGGAAGCGCTGACTCTTTCATGTGCTGCTCTTCCCACCTTATAACTATTTTAACAGGAAGGAGAACTGGGATTGCTCTGCAGCAGAAGTTATTTGAAGGGCATGTTACTCTGCTTTAAATACTGTTTTAATTTGCAATGCAAATGACTCTCATGTGAATAATCCTCTTGGTTAGTACTCTGGCGTCCTCACTGTAACTTGTCCGTCATGTAAACCACGAGCACGCTGTGTCAGTCCCTGCCCACTCTGTGCAGCCTGGGCATAAAGATCAAACCGCATTAACACTTACATGCTGTTTGTTTTACACCTTCTCGCAGCAAAATGAGTGCAGAGAAGCCTGAAGTATCCTGAAGCAAACATTGCTCGAAATGCCCATTGTTTCAAAAAATACGACGTCCCCGCAACAAACACAAGCAGATATGGCTAATTATTATGCAGAACGACGGAAGAGCCACGTCCCGCCCTACTCTGCCTTTGATTGGCTTACCCTGCTATTCTCAATCACACTCCTCACGCCAAAGAAGGCAGCGAGCACCAGCCAATCAAAAGCCAGAGAAAGGCATTTCATGCCTTCGCCATAGTAGGAAGAAAAAAACCCAATATTGTGGTTATTCTGAATAATGATTAGCCATATGTGCTTCTGTTCGCAGAGAATGTGTATTTTTGGAGCAATTGGCCTTCGGAACAATGGGCATTTGCTGTCAGTATAACAGGCTTTCAAGCAAATGGGATTTTGGTCCAACGGGACATTTCTTGGGACTATTGGGGCTTCAGAATAATGGTCCATCATTACAATGGACAGTCCCTGTCCACCGAGCGTCCTCAAACAGGGTTCGTGTGCTCAGCCGTGACCAATATGACGGGTTGTCACTTTGCGTTCTCACCAGGTGATGCATTGAATTTGTGATTTATTTTTTGGGGTTTAATGATTTTGTCTGTCTGAACACGCCTAAAGAACAAATACGACTTTATTACTTTCCCCACATTCAGTGCAGTGAGTAAAAGTTAAAGTACTTCTGCAGGGCGGCTTGTAGCTCAGCACTGAACTTTCTCCCGCTGTAGCTGCTGTCTCCGCCTGGGAGAGAACGGGTGGTGCTTCTCCACAGCAGCAGAGTTGCTGTCAAACCTTCCGAAATGTGGATTTATATTTGACATAATGGTTAAGTGCATTGCAGTATTCCTAACACTGACTGTAAGAAGAGCAGAGACAAACCCCAATTTTCCTCCTGAATCCTGAATCCTTTTCCTCGTTCTCTCACTTCTCTGCCTCCTTTTCCACCCGCTTCTCCCTCCCCCTCATCCCTCACTTCTCAGTTTATTTCTTCTTATTCCGGGCTTTTTCTGAAGGTAATGAAGCACCACATTGGAAATCAGATACACTCCCCACTCAGCAGTGAGACTTAACTGACTTTTAATATGCAGAAAGTAGGCGGCCTTAATGACCTACACTCGAGTAAGTCTAGTTAACAACAAAAGAACACACTCATGCTGCTTACACTCAAGTTCTCTTACCTGCTGAGAGCTGAGTCGAGCCTCTAATTATGCTCTGAATCAATTCATCAGTATTTATTACAAGCAGTAAAGCAGCTTCACCCCTGCAGCCCTCTGAATACCAGCACCTGGCAGACCAAGGATAAGTTAGACAGTGAATACCTCTGCACTATACGTTATGAAAGATAGTCACATTCACACATGTACAGTCTTAGCACTCGTCTTGCAGAGACCTCAAATCTGCTGTACATGGGTACAATACATAATTGAACTATGTACTCGTATAATTTTGTTTCCATAGTTGTTGTTGTCTTTGGGATGCAAGCATAGATGACATTTTTTAAATCTATTTTGTTCTTTTGTTCTTATGTTCAAGGACATTGAAATGTCTGAAGTTGCACAGTTGTGCAGAAGAGCCTGGATAAGCTGCGTTCTTGGGAAACCAAATCCAAGACGAAATAAAAAGGCAATCTTAGATGAAAAACTTCATGCGAATTTGGTCTTTTCTTGCTCTGCTTTCAGCCACTGAATCCAAGAGTTTGGATGTTTGACTGTGTTTTCAGTGCAGCACTCTGCTAGAGTCTGCAGCGTTTCAGAAGTCTTCAAACAAGCTTTATTCCGCAGCCACATTTCCAATTTTGTTTGTCCAATTTTTGTTAGTACTTGACATTTTTTTTAAAAGAATTTAAGAAAACATCATGGAAAAAACTAGAACACATTTTTCATTCACTGTCATTTTATTATTATGGATTATTGTGGCGTTTGAGTGCAGATGATTATTGAATGAATTTTGCACTTTACATTCTGCATGGAAAACATGAGGATGAAACTCTGGGGATAAAAGTCTTCAGATGACTCATTGTTTATAAATGCATAATTAACTACCCACCAATACAATAACCTTAACAGAAATGAATATAGAAATAAAACTTAATACCTATCTCACCTGGATTTTGACTAAATCGGTTGCTTGGTTTTTGTACTGAGATGAAAAGAAAAAAATGGAATGGAAAAATGGAAATAAATTTGATAACTGGTCAACAACAATAAAAATGCAGACAATTTGTAGTTAAGTGGATACATGAGAAACCACCGGCATGGTCCTTTAAGAAAAGTCCTTTTAAAAGCTAAATAATACTGATTTATAGGTTCTATATGTTTGCAGACAGAAATAGAACATTTCTTGCATTAACTTACTTGTAAACACTTTTGGTTCCAGCAGCTTTAGTTCATAATCACACACAAATATTTTCATCAACTAGCACTTAACATAATTTACATTATTTTGGTTTGTAATTTCCAGTTGGTGATACGTGCAGCCGGCGGCGGAGCGTACTGTACATGCAGTGTTTCTGTGTTTACTGTTGGTGAGTGATGATTCACCTCTCACTGAACCTTCATAGTCTCTCGTTGCCAGAGAGGCTGTTGGCAATTTCGTTGCCACGCTGTGCCAAGCGTTTGTACCCGTTCGCTGTGTCTGGCGAGGGGGGGGGGGGGGGGGGGGGGGGGTGTCCCTGGCGCCCTGCCGCCCCCCTCCCCCTGCTCCTCAAAGACGGGTGTGAAAATCCTCTTCAGATTCTCAGCTTGTGGAGCCAGGGCCATTCAATATGTTCCTGAAAATCCTCAATGGAGACGAGCGGAGGAAGCGGCGTATCGACACGCATCACCCGGGTCTTTAACTGTCACTGAGGGTTATTTACGCCTCATGTGTACGCCATTACACTGGTTATTTTTGGGAAGTTAGCTGAATGGAGACTGGTTCAGAGTGAGGTCATGACTCTGGACTCCACCCTGTCCTCAGCGGCTCCTTCCTGCTCACCTTCTCTCTCTTCCTGTCTCTTAGTTTGGCCTGTGTGACAGCTGATACTGAGCAGAACTCAATTAATTCTCCTCGTTTCAATCGCCTTGGTGCTGAAAATGGCTGTCAACAACACTTGTGACCAACTAGTTACATGACAATGTCTTTTTCTAATTTCTAACACTCTGTCCATAGAGGACAGGAGGTGTAGCACGTTAGCACGTTAGCAGAGCAGCAGCTTCAGTGCGCCGCCTGTATATGAGAGACCAAAGTTTGAAAGATTAAAAACACTTTTCCAAAAGAAAGTCAAACTAAGTGTAACTGACTCTAACACGCGTCATCACTCAGCAGCTATTATTATTATTATTATTTTTGAAGCCGCTTGCACCTCATCTATGGCCGTGGTTAAACTTGTCTTTTCAAAGCGACTTTTAGGATCGAATGCGGCAGATCCTAATTACATAGCCTGCTAATTCCACATATGTGTGTCCACACGTGACACTTGCCTGCGACCTGCCTGATCAAATATATTCCGGCGCGGATGTCCGGTCGTTTCTGCTTTTTTTGTTGTTGGAGTATTTAGCAGTCCTGTATGTCGTTTTAGGGGGACTGTCCAACACCCGACATCCAAAATACACACAGTCCGTGCAACAAACAGGAGCTTATGGCTAAATATTTTGTGGAATGACGGCGCCATTTTTTTCCCTGCCATGGCGAAGGCATGACCCGCCCTACTCCGCCTCTGATTGGCTACTCGCTGCCTGCGTTGGTTGGGTTGGTTTGGTTTAGGCATGAGGAGTGAGATTGTTTAGGGTTTAGGGTAAGAATTTCATGGTAAGCCAATCAGAGGCAGAGTAAGGGTCATGCCTTTCGCAGTCATTCTGCAGAATTACTAGCCATGACTTTCTTTTTGTAGCAGGGAGAGCAATGACCTTCGGACGAATGGCCGTTTGTTTTCGGGATAACGGGCAGTCGGAGAAATGGGCCTTCGGTCCAAGAGGACATTTTTCGAAAAAGAAAAGACAAGAGTAACCCGGCCTCCGTGTATCGAAATCCACCTTTTCAAAACCTTTTAATAAAAGCAGAACACTTTAAAAACCTAACTCTTGTAAACTTGTGTACAAATCAAGTAAAACATTTTTTTTATTTTAGAACAAAAACAAAGGAGAATGAGTTCAGCATGAAAACAATGGGGAGTGCTGATTGGTTGTGGGGAACAACGGTACATATATTCACATATATTCACAGCTTACATTTGTGTCTGGCTGTTGATTGGTCCATTAAAGTGCTGCCGCCGTCCCCCAACCACAGAGACTGATATCAGGGTGTACCAGAAACATTCGGCACCAAATACTGTTTTCTCTCCCACTTCTACTCATTATTTCTGAGTTTAATAATTATCATGCGCTTACAGTGTGATTTCAGGTTCTAATGATTCCACATGAGCCACATTAGGCTTTTTTTTTAATTGCCAAAATGAAATTTATGTGGATAATCAGTGGATCACTGACAGCGAACTGGAATGTTAATTAGGCTTGCTCAATTCACTCGCTGTAAATACGCATTTCTGGCCCCGAGGAGGACATTCCTGACATTCCTGCTCATTTTTAGAATAAACGGAAATAATAGAGTCTGTCTGTCTGTCTGTCTGTCTGTCTGTCTGCCTTCTGTCCCGTGTGTTTGTATGGAGCTTTGTGCCGCTCACTCTGCTGACGGTGCACATGTGCTCCCTTTTTTACTTGAAGTTTTCATTACAACAACTGAATCTGATGCAGTGAGTGTACAAACATGGTTTTCAGAAGGTTACTTGTACCATTACCCAGAAGCACGCTTGCTCTTGAAACCTTTTGTGATTTTAATAATCTGATGTCCCTTTTTTTTTGCATTAAAAAAATGCGTTTGTTCTAATCTCTGCATGGCCGTGCTGTTGATTCATGTGATGAAATGCTTTTTGAAGCTTTAACAAAGCAGTGCCTGGTTAAAGTCCCATTTACATGCTGAGCTGTCGTCTGTCTCAGTTTCAGGTCTTATTCAGGTTAATCTGCCTACATAAAGCTTTGAGTGAGCCTCTCTCTGTTTTCATGAATAAACCAGTTAACACAATATTCCCTCTGCCCCCGAATGAGCAGTGTCTTTCAGCTGATGCAGGCGAGAGAACCGGGACAGCATTGGAGTTTTCTTTGTGTTCATGCTGAACATCAGAAGAGCGACAAGATGAATCGTGACCAGCGTCACAGGAGGAATCATTAAAACATGATGCTGCTCAGAAGTTATGTGAATGAGTCTCATTTTACCCGCTCGTGCTGTTGCAGTATAGTTTCCAGCCATCTCTGGAAGCACCGAGGCAGTTAGTAAGAGTCAGAGACACCCTGCACCACCTTTGCTTTGAGATGGTTTGTAGTGACTTTAAAGGAAGGGGGTGAGGAACAGCAAGTCACGGGATTTGTTCCTTCATCAGCTCTCAACCTGCACTTTCTCCGACAGCGTGTGTTCGTTTCAAGCAGCATTTTCTTCTTGTTTGTATGTCATTTGCATTACGTTTAAAATATTCAACTGTCCTCCCTTTTCACGATCAGCCGTACGTTCCCTGCTGTCCCACAGTACTTTGAAAAGGGGATTTACCAATGTCCAATAAAAAAATAAAAAAATGAATACGGGCCAAACATGCGTCAGTAGTTATGTTTGCCCGCAGTGAACGTATTCGAGACCTTAACACGACTTCCAGGACGCTCGCCGCCTGGTGGTCTCACTACAGAGCACTGCAAATAAAGCAGTTGGGATGCGCCACCTTTTCTGTCCCGATACCAACACCTGGGCTTTGGATATCGCCCGATACTGAGCACAGATCCGATATCAGTGTTTAATTAATAAGCTGCACGCCTCACTGTGTCAGAGAGACTGGGATCATTCTTTATAATGTAATGTAAGGCCACATCAGGCCTGATTTAAACATTTCTCTCCAAGCTTTGTAAAAGAAAATGTAACAAATAAATACATAGATAATAACTTAATGAATTGTTTTACTATTAAAATAAAATAAAAAAAAACATACACCAGCAACTTGGTACATTTTTCAACAAAACTAACAAAAAATTCAACAAAACTCAAACATATTGTCACCAAAACCCAATCCAGCTATTTGATTCAATATCGGCCTGATATACGATGTAGGTCGTATGAGTCCGTGTAGATTGATGCTCGTACAGTCTCCATCATGTCATGTGTGTCCCACCTGTAATCGTCTTTGTCTGAAGTCTCCACACACCCGTCACCTCCCTCTTCCAAAGCTCCTTCACCTCTGAACATCTCTTCACATTTCATCCCCCTCACCTGGGGGCTGATGGATTCCCTCACCTCTTCACGAGGCCTCTGACCTCGTGAAGGCAGTCCAGTCACGTCTGCAGGCCCTCACAGCCGTCTTAAACACTGCACAGATCATCTGCTCTCAGCCTGCTTTCATCTCACAGAGACGGCACCTGCTTCTCAGAGGCAGGATCCACACTAAAGCTTTTTTGGACTTCACAATGCCGAACCAATCTAGCAAATGATGCCGGGATATGAGGAGCCTTTCAAATGGTGGTTTGATTTCCTCCTCTTTAGCGAGATGGACCCCGCCGAGGCATCCGGAGAAAGAAAAAAAAAGGAAAAAAAAGAGTGAGAGTATCGCTGACTGGGCGGCCAACGGAATACAAATGGCCACTTTCATATTTGGCCCTGGAGAAATGTGTTACTTATGTGCACCAAAGGCACAATGATGTGCTGTCGAGAGCAGCTTTCGACAACAGACGCTAGCTTTCTATTTATTCTCCCCAGCAGCATTTAGTCTGTGTCCTGGGGAGGATAAGATATGCTCTGATTGATGATTAGAATAAATGTTATAGATCCCTGTGAAAGAAACTGAAGTTGTTGTAACAGATTGTGTGGTAATAGGATACAACAAAGGAAAAGCAGAAGATAAGACTAAACAAAGGAACGTATATAATCATTTATATCAAAGGAACATGTGTTGGATAGATGGTGTGAAAAACAACAGCAGAAAAATGTCTTGAGACAAAGGACGAGTGCAAGCAACCTAAACGTTGCTGTGTTCACATTAACAGCAGCAGGCGTCCAATCAAGTACATCGTAAAATAAATGTTAAAAATAAAAACTATGTGGTCTAGACTTGAGTTTAGAGGCGGAGCAAGGCTTTAGTTGTGATCATGGTCAGTGCGGCGACAGCAACGATCCCATTGGCCATCGGTCGGACCACGATTTAGCCTTTCGGGACTAAATCTCGCTTTTCCGTGAGAATGAAGTTGTAGTTGAGAGACAAAGTATTATCTGCATATGAATGCAGAAACATGAATTAAAAAAAAATGCTAACAAAAAGCTAAATCGTCCTTATTTTTATTTATTGCGTTCAGCCTCTTTTACTCTCCACAAAGACTGTTTGTCAATCCTACTCGGACCACGAACAGAAACCAGATCTGATCTTCATTCATATGCAGATATCAAATAATAAAATAAAACGAGTCAATCAATCAATGAATAAAGAGAATCATCAATAAATAAAGACAACCATCAATAAATAAAGAGGGGGGTAACCATAGCTTTTTATTTATCGATGACGTCAAAGATGTTTTTTTAAATAGTCATCAATAAAGTTTATTTCAGGTTCCAAAACAATTACTATAAACCGAAAAGCTTGACTTATTTACTGACAACTAACTGATGGACTAACTAACTACTTAACTAGCTACTTAACTAATTAACTAACTAACTAACTATCTAACTAACTGGCTGATTGATTCATAAAATAAAATTGTCTCTCATGCCGAGTACATGTACGTCAGTAAAGCCAGTGTTGTGTGTAATATTAATATTTAGCATTGGGACAAACAACATTTATCCAGTGGTCTTATGACGTCTATTAAATCGATTTTCCTAACAGCGAAAATAAAATATAATTCTTCATTTTGAGCTTCTGTTTTAAAAGAAAAGGGGCCGACAAGCTTTCATGACAACAGTGAAACTGCTGTTTGATGAACTGTGTTTGTTTTTATTGCTACAGTCCAGACAGCTGTGGTGCGCGGAGTGTACGGCGAGGTTCCTGTTGTTGGATTACAGCAGCATGTGTGTGTGTGTGTGTGTGTGTGTGTACAGTAGTGTAGGCGAGTAAGCTCTTTTGACCTTGCTGCCGCTTCTTCGATTTTCACTCCTCACACTGAGTCACACAAATTTAATGTGGCGCATTGATCAAGTCACAATTGAAATAAAGCTCCCTCTCCCATCGCCATCCCTCTGTAGCTTCGCCTCTCACACACACACACGCACGCACGCACGCAAAACAAAAATGCTGATTAATTGCATGTTGCGGCGGATGAGAGATGGTGACCTCTGCTTCGCCTCAGCTGTTGTCGTTGTCCCCAGCGCGTGAAGGATGGACACGAGAACACAAACCAATGATCTTTTTCCCATCCAGCCCAATGCCTCTGAGTCTGAATAATTCAATTTGTATCCACCAAAACTGCATTTGTCATAGCTGGTATGTTCTCCCAGGCTCTTTACCCAGGATGCTTTGCTCTACACACTTTGATTCACCACATTCAGTGCAGGTTTCAGGAGATCACTCCGCTCACGGGGGAAGCCTGGGTGACGGCATTTCACAGTGTTTGCTTGTTATTTGGTTGTGCTCAGTTAAAGGCACTAAATATTATATTGTAACAGCAGATAATAAATTATTAATTAAATTAAACAAATCACATCATGACGGGGACTTGTATCCCACAGCAGTTGTACATTTAAATGTTGCTGTTACTCAAAATTTAAAGGATTATTCTAGTTTATTACAAATCCTAATTAATCCTTTACTATTGCTGTCTCCATGACAACCATTGATGCCATGTGATGCGGCTGTAGGAAGTAGACCATGTGCTCAGACTTTATTATTGAGCTATAATGAGTCTTATGAGATCATCATAATGTTATACTTTGTCTTAAAGGATCATTCCAGTTATTGTAACTAGAATGTTATTTCATAGCTTTTGCCACAATTTGTATTTGTAAAGATAATATTTTACTCATTAAGTTATTAACAGAGATCTGGAAACACGCGACAACAAAGTAGAGTTTAAATACACACACGCACACACACACACACACATTAACCCAGAGCTTTTTATAAAACCTTGTTTCGTCGTCGTCTGCTTGTTTTTCTTGTCCTTTTTTTTCTGTCTGGCTGTGTTGCTATGTTTCCAGATCATTTAACAGAATACTTAACTTAAGGTCTACTAACAGGCTTCTCCCAGATCTTTCCATTGATTGAAAATTGCAAAGCAGTTTATAAATACTGTGGTATCCATGCTCCGTCCTTTATGAATCTCATGCTCTTCATCAGTGGACAGAGTTTGTACAGTTGCTTGGAAATATGTATTAATTTGTCTCTACTGCTGTATTACCTGTTCTTCCTTCGTCCATGCTTCACCTTTACACCAAGTTTCATGAAAATCAAGAAAGTAGTTTTTCTGTAATCCGGCTGACAGACAGACAAACAAACCGAACCGAAAACACAACCTCTTTGATGGAGGTAATAAATACTGTAAAGTGTAATAAAGTGACTCTATATGTCTTTTTACATATACACTTCTTTTTCTATTTGTAGGACATAATGGGGTCTCCAGCTGCATACTCGGAGATCACATGGTTTATTATTCCACAGCGCCATGCCTTCCTCTTTGTTATTACTGACGTTGAAGGATATGAAAAGGTTGGTTTAAACCCTAAATATCACGCTGCTGCTGTCAAAGAAACTGGATATTGATGGACGTGACCTGAGCGTGACCCCGGTGAGAAGGTCACGATTCAGGCGTCCACTTGCCTGATGAATTTAATAAGTTTCACATGTCGCTGAAAAGGAAATGGTGAGAGAGGGAGAACAAACCTGGAGAGAAGATATACAGATTGTACAGTTTAAACCCAGCTGATCCCTACAGGTTTGCATTGTTGAGAACAAAAGTGCTTCCTCTCCTAAACCAGGAAATCCCTACGAGTGTATATATTCTGAGGTAGCTGCTAGACTCTTAAGTACATTTTGAAATGTACATGTACTGTGCATCTACTTACAAACATTAAACGTAAAACCTGAGTTTGGCTCGAAATTTAAGACTGAAAAGCGGTTACAAAATCTGCACGAGGAGAAGATGTGGAGATTACCTTCTCGTGGATTCAAACCTTACAGGATTATGAAATAAATGTGCATCAGATGCAACGCGGTATTCAGCACCGCCCGGCTTTCTCCCCGTTACATCTCTGTTGTGCCTCCACACACAAGCTGCTACACGCTCCACACGACTCTTTGTTTGTGCTGAGATGATTTGTCACATTAGCCGAAGTTCATGAACGTTTCTCCACCAGCGCTTCCTCTCTACTTTACTCTGTTCCTCAGTAAAGTTGATTTAGGACTCATATTGAAATGTTTTGTACCGTCTTTATCTTAGTGTCCTTACTGTTGTGTTTACTTCCTGAATTCTTGTTCCCTGCTTGGCATAGAGGCCTTTTTTTGTATAAAAAAATAAAATAAAATATGTACGGTAGTCAGCGATGGAAGTCAAACCA
The DNA here is from genome assembly GCA_943593645.1 of Bovichtus variegatus. Taxonomy (NCBI): domain Eukaryota; kingdom Metazoa; phylum Chordata; class Actinopteri; order Perciformes; family Bovichtidae; genus Bovichtus; species Bovichtus variegatus. Next base: position 1,293,325 of record CALSCE010010855.1, on the reverse strand, counting down.
TGTTTTGGATTCTGTTATGAATTACACATGTGATATGTGACAATTTAAGAGAACATTTTGCAGGTCAAACAAGTTGCAGTTTGTCGTAGTTTTTTTCATAGTAGCCTATCATTTATTGTGGAAACGGCTCAGTGAACTACATCATGTCAACAGTTTGGTGCTGGATCTGCATCACACATTATTGTTCCCTTATGGAAAGGTCCGCGCTCTCTTCTAGTTCTCTACGGGTTCGATTAGAAGTAGTCATTCAATCCATTGTTTGCATAGAGACATAGATACATGTTTGCTCGGTTTCTGGCTGGCAGGAAGTGAAGGCCACACTCCCAAAGTACCACACCATGTAAAGAACTTTTCTTTACATGTTCCCCTTCAGCACTTAGCTTCCAGGCTCCTGCTCTGCACGGTGCTTTTAAAATGAGATATTCCTCACTGTGTTTACACAGCTGCTTTCTGGAGGTTTCAGTGCGACGTCCCACCTGGCGGTCGACCCAATGAACCTGTCACTTGAAAGTTTCGAGGGCCCTCAGGACAGAGCCCACATCTGCTAACATACCTTTAAGACCCCCCCACACACACGCACACACACACACAGAAAGCAGTGAGTTTATTCATGCTCCATGCTTTGATAATGTCTGATGAAAGAGCGATGCAATTTTCCAAATCATCAGATGTAGCTCTATTTACCGCTGAAAGCAATGGCGGCGGTTGCGGTGATGTGTCCTCGGGGTCAGACCTTTTTATGTCATATGGCTTCTTAACACCAATTGTAAGTCTTATCCAGTCAGAATTATTGGCCCTTACCACAACTGCTGCAGCTGGCTTTAGAACCTAACTATAGATTATTTCTGACACTCCTTCATTTTTATAGCATTGGCGGTCAAAATGAAGCAATATCAAAGTGTGTTTCGAAGAACAGATAGCTTGGATCCGACTGTGGTAGAACATTCTACAGCTCTACAAGGGGTAGTTGTGTTTTACGGCCTCTGGAGTAGCTGTGAATACAGCTTGGTTAATTGAGAAACAACAGCTCGGTTGTGTGGTGTGGTGTGATAAAGTTAGTCGAGCCAGAGCTTCAGCATTGTTATGGTTTTAGTTAGAGATGAGGCTGGAATTCGAGAACAATATCTAATTGCGATTGCAATTTAAATTAGATTTTTTTTTTAATGTACTGAACTAAAAGTTTGTATTTCTAGTCGACTTGCTTCTAAGCAAGCAACATCACCTGATCAGCAGAATCAGATGAAGAAAACAATGTCATGTACTTTGCTCTATTTTTCTGCAGAGCATTGAAAGATTTAGCTCATCATTTTCAGACGTTAAATATGCTTAATAAGATCATACATTAGTGGTTTAATTAACAATCTTCAAAACAATCATGTAACTAGAACGGCCCTGGGAGAGCGCAGACCTCCGCCAAGGCCAAATGTGCATTCACGTGCTCCTCGGATGTTCCCGAGTTGAGCATGTTCTCCTTCCGACTTCGATGTGTTCAAGAGCTTTGAGTCCTACTGTAGAAACATCATGGACGCCAAGAAGAAGACGTGTTGTAGTAACTAAGAGAAAACTTAGTTTGTGTTTCCGCCTTGTGATTCGGAACGGCTTGAAAATGTACCGGCTTCTTCCTTGGCCCATTCTACACCCTTCCACCAAGTGTCATTGAAATCGGGCCAGGAGTTTTCCCCTCACCCTTACACCTGACTTCTACCTTCGAGCTACTAAATATGAAACAGCTGAGTAAATGTACCAGAACGAGTTTCAGATACACTGCACGTGTAGTCAATCATATCCAACGGTATGCTAATCATTTATTCAGTTCATGTCTCACGACTCAGATCGGTTGTATGTGGTGTAACTGTAAGTCACGTTTACATGAGAGATAAATCTTTCTGCATATCAGTCTCCACACAGCTGCATGATTTTTCACGTGAGAGTTGTTCTGTGACGTTCTCGCTCTGGTTTCGTGCTGCTGCAGAGAGCCTGGCGCTGCTGATGCCACACTGCGTCTGAATAGGCCATTTATCTCGGATGATGATTGGTGTCCCATTTAAATGAGCATTAAGGCGTGAGTTTTGCTCAGAGACTCGGGGCGGGAGATGGATGACACCCCGGAGGTGGCTGGAACACTGCTCCGCCTGCCTGGATTTGTCAATATGAAGGAACCTGTCAAAATGAATCAATAGGGGGAGGAGGGATGGCTCTTGCCAAGCAATTATAACTCCGTAATTGATAAATTTCCTATTTTTCATTCTAAATGTCAGCCATAGATTAATTTTCACATCGTGGTTAATCGTTCATTTTTTATGTGTAAACGATTAACAAATTACAGCATCTCATTATTATACAAAAGAAAGTTTGCTTTTCTATTCTAAACTGAGACTTTTAGCGCACAGCAGGATGCAGACAGTAGAGTGCAGATAGAGCAGAACAATGACAAAGGACTGCCAAAGTAGGCACACTCGATTTTTGAATAAATATATACTTATGTAAAAGTTAAAAGTTGCACATCTGACATTTCAAAAGATGCAGACTTTATTTCTGACTCATCCTACGCAGGGAGGAGAGAACAGGAAGTGGAAGAAGTGATCATGGGAGGTTATGGAGTTTCCAGTATCGAGCCTCGGCTGTGCCGGAGAGCCTGCGCTCAGTGCTGGAGACACAGCTCGGTGTATTAAAATGTCCCAATGTTATGCACTCAGGTTGCTTCTGTCAGGGACGGGAATTGATAAGATTTTATTGATACCAATGTCATTATCGATTCTGCTCCTTCACTCTTTATCGATTCATGATCAACTTTCTGTGTGGATGAAAAGTCGGCCTACGATGGTTTTTCAGCGTCAACGCAGCTGTTTTGTTATCTCAGTCTGAACTCTTTCTTGTTGCAGCGTAGACTCAGACTTTGACGTCACGCGACTCCCTCGGATCGGACACTTTGGAACCGGTTCTCGGTTCCCCATCTTCCGTTGATGGTTTGGGACACTAGCTGTGGAGCTAACTTTGTCTTCGTAAGCATTAGCATTGCTACAAGCTGCGAGTCTTTTCACTGGAATGTACATCATGTTAGTTTGCTATAGCCATCAGACGTCTTTTTAAGGCGCATTAGATGCAATGAAGAGTTGAAATTCACCACTAAACAGACATTTTACTGGTTTCCGGCTAATTTCTAAATACTGAAATGTCCGTATGTAAGCTATCATAACTGTCATAATTGCAGCAATGAGTTTTCTAATTCCCTGCGGCGAGTAGATCCTTGATTGCTTGAAAATGGGAAACCCGTCTATGGACTGTCAGTTTTCTTATAGCAACTGTTGGTTTTATAGTTAAAATCCGAAGACACACTCCACTTTATGGAGTTGTTATAGTGGCCACATCACTGATATAGAGATAAAACCCCCGATGGCTGTGGCTGGGTCTCACAAGACACGCATCATAGATCAAGAAAAAGAGACACCTTGTTGCTGGATGCACTATTCTGGTAGTTGTTGCACAAGGTGAATGTGATATGAGTCCCGCATCAGAAGTATATTTTTTTTATGAAGCTCGTTTGCAACCCGTTCATTCACTTAGGCCAGAAAGAACAAGTGGAAACTTTGATCTGGGTTCAGCACATGTGGAAGCCATCGCCGACATTCCAGCTAGACTAAAGCATGTTTTTAGAAGCTGTTTAAATAGCCTAATTTCTGGCCACGGTGAATAGAGTTTCAAAGACTGTATATATTCAGTTACTGTTAATACGGGTCTTCCACAGGAGTGAAACACAGGTCAATGGAGGAACAGAGTGAGCGAGAGCCATACGGAGAGAGAAACAGAGAGGCAGCTTAATGGAAGCCGGGGAAAAAAAGTGAGAGGATATTGTGTGTTTGTGCACGTATGTGTGTGGCAGAGATAAAGTGTTGCACTTGCTATGGGTACATTAATATTACCGTGCCAAAATGAGAAATACTGTAAATGTCGTACTTAACTGGAAAAACTGTAATTCCAGTCTTCCACGGCGATGAATGGGCGCCTGTGTTAGATCTATGAAACAGAATAAAAAAAGTAAATAAGTGAGATGAAGTTCAACATGAGGTAAATAGAAGTTCACAGAAATATCCCGCTGTTCCACAACTAGGATTCCTTTCCTACAATCCCTCTGAGGTGTTCTTAGAAATGTATTCACTGTATTTATGAGCGTCCCCACCCGGGCACATTTTCTCACTTGACACATCGAGGACACAGTGGTTTAAAAAAGAAGAAAGAAAAAACAGCGGGAAAAAATAAAATAACAACAACAACCCTATAAACAAAGGGAGCGCTTTGTGATTCAGACGTCTCATAAAGCTCTGTGCAAATATTCACTCTAGACTTGCCATTGAATTATCTTAGAAATGTCTTGCTTGAAATGGGCACGGCAGAATGCTAAAAAGGCAAAAACATGAGGAAACACCCCGAAGCAGCATGACTGTTATCTTTTGATAAGTTAAGTAAGTCTTTATCAGAAATTATTTTTTTACTCGGCTTAGAACAATTTATTTGATGCAGCTGGAAAAAAACATTATTTTTTCCCCTCTGAGCCTGAAGCCAGACATTTATAACCAAAACAGAAAACTCAGAAAATGTAGTCTATTTATCTTGTTTTTGTGCTGAATCCCAGAAAGCCAAAAAGGCTTTGGCCAACAGTAGCCTGAATACAGCTCACCTGGTTGCCAGACTGGTCATGAATGTATAGAGCATTTGGGCCAATCCCATTGACCCAAATGCTCCCAGTTGGGACTGATGTTCAGCCAAAATCAGCCCCCAAAACACACCCAAACCTGGCAGCCCCCCTGTGGGCCAGAGCTGCTTCCCGTGTGCTCGAGTTCACTCTCCAGAGGTAAGAAGTTTGTTTATAATTTTGGTGCACGGACACTTTAAACTAGCTACAGTTACAAATACACAGCAGATAACCATGTGAGCGCTTATTATTTTGGCGTTTAACTGGACCCGTTTCATATCGATTAGATCGCATTTTATTCATGCTGCATTTACTGAGATCATTTTGGTCGTTTGCACCCACAGACTTGCAGATTGTGCTTTTATACCGTGGGATGTCACCACATGTGATAACCCCCCCCCCCCCCCCCCCCCTCATTCCTTCTGTAGAATAATCCCATCCCTCCGTCCACGCTCGCCTACAACACTGTGCTAATGTGTTGACTCCATGACACCTTAAATCTGACACTAATGACTAACGGCGTCATCAGCGGCCACGTTAATGACTTCAGTCATCAGAGCCTCGGATTACGCCACGCAGTCATACCCCGAATGAGTTGTACATTTTGTGTATAAATATGCGCTGTGAGGAATATTAGCTGCTCTCAGCCCTGTCGTTCTGATTTCATAAAAAGGTAATGAATTGTTAATGGCATGATTACTCTGAAAATAGAACTGAGGAAAATGGTCGCGGCATTACGGCTCCCTCTGCTTTCCCTCCTTTCGTGAAATGAAAGGTTATTCATTATGTGTCAATACTTCCACAGTCCATTTGTCGAGCTGTGATCGAATGAAGAATCTCATTATACAATATGAGACCCACATGACTCTGTCTTTGTGAGCCTCTCAGGTCACTCAAGTGTTTTTTACTCCCGCATTTTGTCACCGACGGGTTTTTACTTTCAGCACAATGTTTTGTACACAGGGTGAAACACAATCTTGACTTTTATTCGTTGTTTTGTTAATCAAGGCCTTACGGTTGAGCGGTTGTACAAAGCTGTGCTTAGCCTCCGAGCATGGCGCTCTAGCTACCAGGCATATGTGTGCATAAATGTTTTACGTGAGTTGAGTGTTGCATGGTGCAGCTTTCCAATCACGAGGATAAGAATCTGTCGAGAAACACTTAGAGGATGATGTTAGTCTCATTTTAGATTCAACTTATTGCCATTAAATCTGTCTTCTAATTTAGCTCAATGGATCTTTAAAAATGGCTGACAAATATGTAGCTTTTAAAAACAAAAAACAAAAAAAAGAATCAGGAATAGCTAAAACATTTGGGCCCTGGAGCGAAACCTTTCTTCCAGGAGTAAACGGTGCATTTGTTGGTGACTATTTTCAGCTGTGAATCGATACACATTTGGCTCCCGAGGCAGCACCAGGGCGGTGGATGTTAGATTCACTTGAAATATACTGCAGTGCCAGTCTTCGCTGTGATAAAGGAACACAAGTCTTCAATCCTATGTTTCAGTAGCTTTTGTTGCTCAATGCAATCTCTCGCAGGCAAGAGTTTCTGTCATCTTTCTTTCTGAGAAACTGAAACGTGCTTTCCATCTGCTGCAGCACTTTGTGATCGAGCAATGATTATTGGTTAGCATAAAGCTAACAACTTTCTATTTCATTGTTCTTCTGTATTCCCTGCTGTCTGGACGAGCCAATGCCGCTGGACTGGCTTTTTCTGTTCAACTGGTGAAAGCCTTTGGATAATGGGAAGCGGTCATCGTTAGCGGTATTGATTTGCGTCACGTTTGGGGCAAAAACAAGCTGTAATCAGAACATTGACAAATTGTTTTGAAGTTGATGGGGAACAGTTGCCTATTAGTCGTGTTTCTAGCTACCTGATGAATTTAAGTCCAGTATTCACTCTCTTGTAGCTCTGTTTTGGTCTCCACCAACTCCTGAGGGAAATATGTGGCTCTTACGCTGCTAAATACTGTTCACTTCGGCTACTAGTCGCTTACTTTGTCTGTTTTCAGTTTGGTGCTGTGCAGGTTTGGTGCTTCAGGGTTTTTTTTCTGAGATTATCACTGAAAACAGCTGTAATTCTAGTAATATATGTTTCACAACTTCTACTTCTGGAACAGAGGTTTTTGGACAGCAATGAAGCTCTATGGTACAGATAGGCTACGCTTTTGGAGAGACAGACAATACTTTGACAATAAATTGGCAGCCTTATCCTTTAAAACTTGTAGATTTTTTCAAATGTTTTTGCCATAAAAATGGTCAGTTTTAAAGATATCAAGTTGACTACTTGTACCAAAAGATATCAGTGTGGCTCTTTAAACCCTTCACTGATCATACCCAGTTGAGAACCCTCCAGCCTTTCTCCACCGGTAAGCCATCTCAACGAGCCGTGATGGAAGAGGCTGACAGCAGAATGCTCACCTGAGCCTCCATTTGTCAGCAGCGTCTTAATATTTCAGGGGCTTCCTCAAACAGCCATCCCCAGCAGTTTCTGCGGGTTTCTCACTGCAGGCAGCTCCAGTATGGGCTTACTTGGCTTTAATTAGAGAAGGAGGGCCCTTATCACAGGAGCAGCCGCAGCAGCAGCAGCACTGAGCGCCAGGATCCTACTCTGAATGTTTTATCAGCCTGAGCTGCCGGGGAGCACTTGACTAGAGGTGTCAAACAGAATGTGGAAAAGTCCCGAGGCGTTGTGTGTATCAGCACTGGAAAATGTTTGTATTGGGGGCTTTATTTGGGGGGCAGGGGGGTTGTTACGAAGCCGGTTTTGAGCTGGCATGCTTCCAAATGCACAGTTGTATTATATACATGTTTGCACATGTTTAAATGTGGGTTCATGTATCAGTAAAATAGTCTTTAGGAATCATGCCACATTTTCAATTTGGACCCCAACACCAAAAAATGTTCATCTTTCAAAATATAAATGGAAACTTATTTGGCTGAGTGCTTTATCCATTTCTAGATAGGAGACGGAGTCCCGCTGCTTAAACATGTCCAAAAAGTGGCTTATGAAAAAGAATGTTTTTTTCATGTCTCATGAGTTTGCAATTGGATTGAGACAACAGCTATTACATATTTATCCATTTTAATTTATAATGGCACAAGCTATGAGTCTATCACTGGCTGGTATTTTATGGGAAAGATTACAGGCAAAGGAGGGTTGAATCAATTATTTAGGCTAAAATGAAAAGTACAAAGGAGCCATATCGCTGCCTGCAGCGAGCTGGGAAATTAGGTCAGTTTCATAATATTCTAGTGGGATCTAAGCTCTGCAGCTGCTGCACTGAAGGAGAGCTTGGAAACAGAGATGCCTTCCATGGTTGTGGCTGATGAAAATTCACTGCTCAGCTCTAAAAATCATTTAGATTGATAAGATATGTGCCCAGTCACAGATACTCCATGGGGCTCGTTTGGTTCTTTATTAGTTATCTGCAGGCATGAACTGTATCTTATGCAGAAATAACGGAAACAGAAAAGCTCTGTAAAGCACGTCATCATAGCTGAATTTTCTTAGATTTATTGTGATCCCACTACTTTCTAATGATGATCCTGTTCTGTTAGTGAATCATGAAAACCAACAGGAAGTAAAGGAGAATCAAATTTGTAATTGGGCGGTGAATTTTTTTCTTTTTGAAATTCAAGCTACAATGAAACGCTGGATTCAAAAGTCACCTGTTGTGGAATATATCAAAGTGCTTTTACTGAATATAAGTACAATTTTTAGGTAATTTTACTCGACTTGAGTACTATCAATATATGGTACTTTATATTCTATTCCACTACCTTTCAGGAAGATATTGTACTAATTTAGCAGCTATATTTATTAGTTACTTTGTATACGGATATTAAGGGTTTACATGCGAAGATCACATTGATGTCAATGTCAACATAAAATATGGTGGATTGCCAGAGATTAAACTACCAATAAGTACATAAAGCAGCTAAGATTAGCTTCAACAAACAACAATAACATAAAAAAGTTAGAATTATCCAACAATAAAATAAATAATAATATACACGTTCTTCAAATGTTATCAGCCGATTGAAAAGGCATTATCAGTGGTTATCTACGTCGGCTACACCTACTAGAAGGTAAAACAGGCCGTTATCATATATTCATATGGTTGATCACAGATATAAAGACAAGAAGACGACGCCTCTCTCGACTGTAGTAATTATGACGGGAGCAAAGGAGGAAGTCAGGTGATGTAGCGTAAAGAGCTACAGAGGAGGGTGGATGGAGGCCGCTGTCCGTGTCTTGTGTTTTTTAACTTAAGTTACGTAACAAACTTACTTATTTGAACCCAAACCATCGTTTTGTTTCAATTCAAAACTGCAACCGTTTCACACACGTTGGTATCTATCGATCTATCTGAAGCATTATGATGATAATTGTATGATAACTACTGATAACAACCATTTCATGGGCGGCTAACATTCGAAATAAGTGCAATACAACCCATACGTGATACAATATATTATAGTTTTATTGCGCTATTGCTACTTTTAATCAAGTAACGGATTTGACTCATTCAACCACAAACAACTGCTCTATGAAAACCATGAAACCAAAACTCAACGTACTTATTTTAAACTAAACCTGATATTATAGTATATAGTATAGTATATATATATACAAGTAGTTTTGTGGTTTTGTGACGCCAAAGGGTCTTGACCAAGAGTCTGTTTGTGAAAACACGAGTTGGGAATGAAAACGGGTCAATGTTACAACCTAATTTAGAAAGTAACATGTCGGTTGTAATTCGTTTAAACTTGTTTTTCTTTTAAAGTGACAGCCCTGCTAAATCTAAGTAAGTAATTCCGCACACTCAAAAGCTTTTTCAATAATAATTTCAAATTCTGCCTCGAAATACTGAGGATTAATGATCACTCAGAAAGCAATCATCAAGGCACCAATAGATGTCTTTTCTAAATTTCAAGGTCATTCAACATCACAAAGCTGGGCTAGAAAAAAAAAGTACTAATCTGAAATAGTTTCCCACCGTGGGCTGTGGTCTGAGTTTCACGAGGACATTTTGTGCCAGGGTCTGTCTGGACTCTGCTGGGGTTTTAATGAGCGCTCTCGGACTGGATCAAGGCCCCGCGGCTGCAGGGCTCTATCAAAGAGCAGAGGGATTGCAGGATGGTTATTCTGCCATAAAGAGCTGGAACTTCCCTTGACTTCAATCACACTGCAAGTATTCTGCAGTACGTACGACCAAACTACGCTGCCCATTGTGTCAGCTGAACACTCTCAATGTCTGACCATATTGTTATATTTATTACTAGCATGTGCAGGAAGCATTATCTGACACTATGATCCAGAGCAATTTACAATAGAAGTGTGAGCAGAAGAAGCTTTATTGCCAAAGGAACGACTGAAAGTACGAAGCGTCTGGTGGGAAGATACGTGATTATTTCCAGATCGAGAGAGCTTGTTTTCAAATAAATCATAAATCATGTATTTCAAGAAGGACATTTTTCCAAAAAGCAAAAACAGTAATTTACCTCTTATTACATACAAAACATACATCTGAAAACTAAATGACCTATAATTTATCTCAATACATGAGTTTGATTGAGGAAAATAAGGCCAAAACCCTCCTGTACTGCCAACTTTTCAATGCTGTGTTATGCTGATTTATTACTTATGTAACTCATGTTTACATTCTGAAAGATTTTCCAAATCATCGTTTTTCAGATTTTTCTTTTTTACGTACCTTCCAGGCAGCCACTGGTTTGCAACACTTTTAGTGTTGCGTGAAAGTCACCTTGCAGAGCTTTAGCTTCATGTCTGGAAACTTATTGAATCAGAGGAAAGTTGTTGTTTTGAAGCAGAATCTTAAGTGTTGAGGGTAATGGAGCTTTGCCAAAGCACCGAATGTACTATATGCAGAGATAAACTCGACTGAGAGTGACAAGTATTAGCTGAATCTATGAATACACAGTGTGTACTTATGTATATCTGCTGGCATCCTTGCTGTACCCAAGGCTTGTTTATCAAAAGCCAATATGGGCACCTGGGGCCGCAGACCTCCGGGGTTTACTGTGTGACACTCAATTACATGTAACTTTGCACAGTAAGGTGGGTTCTGCATGTACTCATTGTGTAGACTGGCCCTGTCTCAAAAACAGTTTTACCATCTTTATTATTAGTTTATATTGTGCTCACATTATGTCACATGATAAAAAACGTTCATACTAAAAACAGTCATGTGTCTGTGAGCTGCAGCCGACAGTAATGTTGCTCGGTATAACGTTACACAGGGGTTAACATGCATTCTAAAAAGTCTTCAACGTGAATCCTGCAGAAACCCTGTAAAAAGAAACTATTATATAAATATCTATTACGTTCCAAGGGAAACACATTTTCTCCCAGATTACATTTATTTCGACGTATCATAAATATGTTTCTAATCAGGGAGCATGCATCGGGCTGGGTGGGTCAAACAAACACAGGACCTTTGAAACCAAAAGTCACAGCTCGGGTTATATGAAGTATATTATTTTAAGCCATGTTTTAAAAAAGAAAAAAGGAAATGTATAAACCTAACCAAGAAGTTTTGCTGTGAGACCATAATCCAGGAGGAAATATTATTCCCTTGAAATGTAATTGCGAATGCAGTTTAGTTTGTAGGCGACAGGGTGGACAGTATGTACACATGTGTCTCACGCAGCCACAAGAGCAGAAGTCTGAGTCTTAATGCATCTTTGCACGATAAGAAAAACACAATAGGGCCATGTCCAGGTAGAAAGAATAAAGCCCTGCATGACCTGTGTTCACTATTCATCATTGTAAAATCCTCAGAAAGTGGATAGAAAACATTGCTAGATGTATGAATGGATTCACAAGAATACGTCTTGTTATCTCCTCAGCACACTGGCAGGATTAAACAGTATTAAAGTTTCAGACCAGTCTAGACGTGCCGAGGCCGACCTGCAAACGTTCTGAGCGTCGAAGGATCCCATGACTTAGCAGACGGTGTTTTTTTGGTGGAGGAAGTTCACATCTTTGTTTTTTGTTTGCCTTTCTATACCGACCCCACAAATCAGTCATGTGCTCCCAGAAGCTCTCTAAAAACATCAACACTGCACACACAATCGTCCGCCTCCGCCCTGCAGGACAATGCCTGGCATTGTTTGGATGTTATTCCAGAAAGACCTTGGTAGACAAAGGAACATCCATTAACAGGAGGGGAAATCATTAACAGATTACTCTTGTTATTGCTTTTTAATGAAGGATTGCACAATAGAGCAACATCAGTGTTTGTCCTTATTTTTAAATAGCAAGCCTAAATGACACTGGGCAGCTACAGCATGTCTGCTGCTGATTATGCAGAGTGCTGTGTGCATGGAGGCATCAACAATATCCTGCCAGTCCAGTACACGTGTACTTTACAGTAGCTCTAACATCTTATATTTCAGGAGTTATCTTCAGCGTTTTCCCTCATGGACCAATTTATGCGTGTATGGATTTCTCCTGGAGCCTTGACACAGCCCATAATGAGTATCAGTGCCCAGTCTGATCCACATTATGTTAAATGGTGCTGCTATCCTGTACTATTGATGATGTCTCAACAAACTCTCCGGCCGTTCATGACATTTGTTTCTTGGCATTTTATGGTTCAGTAAAAGCAGTCAGCAGTTTTGAAATGAAATGTGAGGAAGAAGTGTTTGTTGCTGTCACAGAGCTGGAGCCGGGACTTTACACATGCACCTCAAACTGTGGGGTAATTATGTGGATCTTTTTATAGTTTGTGTAATCAGTAAACTGTTACATTCGGTCTTTACATGCACACAGCGCTCGGAAATTGGCCATTCTGCACAATGAGAACTTTTCCTTTTGGTACTTTGAGTACATTTGGATGTTATAACATTTGTACTTTTAGTCTTGAATGCAGGACTTTTACTTGTATTTCTACACTGTGGTATTTCTAATATCTGAGCACTTGTGCCTGTATGTGAAACTGTGTTACACATGTGGTATTACATGTGAAATGTGATGTTTTCATACATAACCTAGATTTGAAAAATTCAATACATATAAAATCACATGTTCCCAAATTGCTGAATAACAGATTCAATATTTGTATTATAGGCACATTTGCTCATTGAGCACAGTAAATACTTTCTGAGGCGTTGTGTTGTCGGGGAGTTCTCATCCTGCAGCTGTTTTGACATCCATCCTCCACTAAGTTTGCCGCCCTTCCCCCTCACACCTGACACAGCTGCCTTTATACACGTCAGGTTGATTTCTTATGTGTCTCCTGCACAGAACAGAGTCGCATCAAGTCTACAGTGTGAAGTATGACGCATGAGAGCGGGGAAAAAAAGAGGAGCTTTCTTTATTTAACATTCCTTTTCTCGTGTCCCTTCACGGCTTCCAGCTTTCCGCTGCTTTCTGTGAAAATGGGCAAAATCAATTGTTTCCAGTCAAGTTGGGTAAACGGGGTGTATCGTGCTAGAACAGAGTTTTGGCAGATGACACAAATTTAGCCTTGGCACCCCTGTATCATTTCCTTTCCCCTCTGCAGCTGAATGACAATAGAACCGGAGGCGTCTCGGCGCTCGTTTCTGCCATGCCTGAGTAACGGCAGAGAGGAAGATGGAACGCCTCTCCGGGCGTCTTGATGCGTTTTCATCCCGGTGTCCCCCAAATACAATCAGCAAGGGCGCAGAGCAGCGAGGTGCCACGTGCCTCTCCCCCCGGGGTTGGAATTTGCATGGAGATAATGTTGATCAAAGCAGGCATCCCCTCCTTTTCCTCAACGCATCCATCGCACAGCAGTTGGATGGACTAGCATGGATTTCAGCTGCTGCAGGAATATTTGTGAAAGGCTATGAAAGAGTGTGGCAGAGGATGGTGAGGGCTTTAAATGCTTCTGTGACATCTCACGGGTTAGCGTTGGGGTCACATTCTGGAAAAAACACTTTGGTTTGTTTTGTGAGAGAGCAAAAAGATCTTGAAGCTTTCGCAGTTATGAAACGTGTGAATGTCTTTTATTTATTGCTAAATCTTATGTTGTTATGAAGTGTACGACCACGATGTTATCCATTTTCCGATTTTTATGTTCATAGTGACTAAACGTTAATGAAAACAGTGTGACAATGTGAAAGCAGTCGCTTGTCGTGATGAACCTCCAGATCATTATCCCGTGAATCTGGAGCTTTTCTCGTCTTTTCAGCGTTTTACAGTGAGTTTCTGCTCACAACATCACTGTTTTGGTTCACTCTCAACGCTCTCGTAGCGTCTTTGTCAGCCACAGCAGACAGACACAGTTAGAGACTAGCTGGGAAACATGGTGGAGCATTTAGCAGCTAAAGAGACCAAAACAGAGCTAAAAGGAGAAATGGACTTCCATGATGTGGCCACAAATAACCTTTTTTTTGTACCTGGATGTGTAGTATAGCCATAGATCCATACCTTTTAATAACACGTTTCACAAACCAACTTTATAATGTGATGGTATGTCAGTGTTCTGCTGCATAAATGTAGCAAAACAAAATCAGTTTATGCAGATTTACAATAGCCGACTTAAGACTTATCCTGTTATGGACATTTGTAGCCACAGTTGCAGCGAGAAGTATAATCTTGCTTTAAACATGTATATATGGAACAATTCCGCATTAAAATGTCTAAAAAACGACTACACCTGCGTTATATACTGTGTTGAGTTGTGTACTTACATTATCCCAAATGTTTCCACCAATTTTCAAATGGATTATTATAAATCAGATACAGATTGATTAGTGGAAGTCAAATATTGGCTGATGAATGTCATTAAACCAATCGTTCCATCCCTTGTAATCCTCAGAAATCTAAAACACAACATGCTGGTGATGTATGAACTTCTATCAGTGTTGAAACGCTGCATCTGATTCACTTTTCTGTTCATTTTGTGCTCCATCGTCCTGCAGAGTCTCTGTGCAGCCTCTTAACACACTTTAGCAGCAATGAGATGAGCTGCGATCAGCTGATAAATATCTAAACGTGGACCTCTTGCCTCACTCTCCCTCTCAACGCTGCCCTAATAAATCAGTCATCCACTGATAAGCATCTCTCCTCAGACCTCTGATCAGTCCAATCCAATGGAGCGGAGAGGGGAGAAGTCAGTCAGGTGGATACAGTGGAGCCTGTCAAGGCTTGCAGGAATCTGTATGCCGCGTGTCAATATGAAATTTTAATGACGGCGGGTAGTGGGCATGAGTGCTGAAACGTCTGTATTAGGAGCTGCAGCGCTTGGCAGGCTGCGAGTCCTTGGAGAGACAGATGAGGAGCTCATCCAGGGGAGGAGAGCTTTGATCAGCTCCTCTTATTTCCATATCGCAATACGCCAACTGCTCTTCCCGCTCAATGAAAGACGACATGGATTATGAGTCACTGGGCTCAAGCAGCAGAGCTGCACGCGCCCTCTTCTTGGACCAAAACGATGATCCATTATGCTGTTTGCTTCATCCTGTGCCAGGGCAGCATTATTTCCACCAACGTGTGCACGCCTCACGTGCACTATCTTGTTCATCCATCGAACACTGTAGAGCACACTTTAGCGTTTGGGCCTTGAAATAGTGATTTTGTACATGCAGTGATCTCATTATTGTCAAATGTTAGAAAAGAGAGGCGAGCATATTGTGTTGGTTCCCTGTTTACTTATCAGCCTGCACTGAAAAACATCATCAGGAATTGAGTGGAATCTTTCTTTTTTGTATTAACGAAAGAAAAATATGTATTGATTTTAAATTATTTCCACTCAAGGTTTCTAGTTTTTATCTTCAGACCATTTTAGATCCATTGAGTTTGACTTGAAATGATGAGTTGAATGAATGTAGTGCTGAGAGTTCACTAAACTTATTACATTTCTTAAGAACATCAACATCTTCGTACTTACGAAGACTTCTCAGCATGCATTGTTTGAGACATAAAACTTTGTCATGTTGGTTTTTATAATGATCGTGTTGCTTGACTACATACAGTATGTACAGTATGTACGACGGAACGTGTTTGGGTGATGTTATAAGGGAAATAAAATCCAGAAATTGTTAATAAATCAATTGTGCCGCTCTTCTAGACTTTTGAAATGTAATCAGGCCGAAATTAATCAAATTCCATTGTGAAATGAGTCAACACTGACAATCAAATCCCCACATTTGCAACCAGGAAACTTTGATCCCATTTCCTTTGACAGTTTGACTAGTGTTTGGCACTACAATAAAATCAAATGTGAATCTTTAACCAAGGACCCTGACTGTGCTGGGTTTGTGATAGGAGACGTACTGCCAGTAGAGACGGCATCATCTCCTGCATTAAAACATGCTTCTTCTTCCCTGTATGCGCACCAATGTATCCACGGTGTATATGGAGTACTTTGGTGTTTGTACTGTATGCAGCGTGCACTCCTGCTTGTACAGTGTGCTGTGTGTTTGATGAATGGAGCTGTGTTATATGTTAATCTCCTTCCCTCTGCCTCGTATTTTATTTCTGTTTTTTTTCTCGCTTTGGCACTGAGCTGATGCACTATTCCTCAGGGTTCCAGCATGCATTGTGTGCTTCTGGCACTGGAGGATCGGGGGGGGGGACACACATAAAAGAGGGGGAAGAGGAGGAAGAGGAGGACGAGGCGTCAGCGTGGTGACAGCTGTACGACCCCCAGCTTTTTTTGCAGGAGGCGCAGTTAAGTGGAGATGTTTTTCCAAAAGCCCCATATCTCCATCTTTGATCGTGGCTATTACTCCTGCGTGCGCGATGTTAATCTGCATCACTTAATGTTCCTTTTGTCTCCTAATGGAATCAGATGGGATGGAGTTGTCTTCGTTTCTGATTCGTCCACGCTCTGACACCTTCAAAAGATTTTTTTTTCCACTGCAGTTATGCCACATCACAGCATATCCCCCCCCCCCCCCCCCCCCCCCCCCCCCCCCCCAATCCCCCCTCCCGCTTAAACACAAACTTCACCCGCCCCACTTGGCCCAGTTCTCGCTGCATATCTAATCCATTACACTGTGGCGTTTGTTTGTTTGTCCCATAATGATGGCCAAGATGATCAGCGAATGAAGTGTGCTGTCGAGTCAGTGTGAGTCACTCGCTGACAGAATGAAGGGATTTGCAGGGGCTTTGCCGGCTGTTTTCAAATCATAAATGAAGCATGAAAATTAGTCAACAAACTTCCCTCCAAAGACACGGAATTATCATAAAATGACAGAAATATCCTAATGAGTTCTCCTGACACTGGATGCCATGATAGTTCCTTTAAATGCGTGAAATCTGTGTAATTGTGAGCGGGGCGTGTTCATGTACTGCAGATTATTTGGAAGCTTTTCTTTTGACGTGACTGATGTGTGAGCGTACAGCACACGATTAGGACACGAGACAAAACCAGCAGCTCACGTCACCACTGCGGGACTTTGACAAACAGTAACTTTAAAATGTGACGTAAATGAATTCAGAGTAACACTTTATATGAAGGTCATGTCTATAATGCATTATAAGTACATTCATAAGATATTATAATACATTTATAAGGCTTTATAATAGGTTTATAATCATGCATGACATATTATATTAATATTATAAGTGGTGGATGTAATGTAGTTGTTCAGCATTCATAATGCTTTATACCTCCATGCTAATGTGACAACAGTATATGAGTCCTGTGTTACACAGGGTTAGATAACAAAAAAATAAAAAAGTGAGGGAAAAACTTGAATATTCTTTGAGATTATAAAGTCATGAATTTGTGGAAAAAAACATCCGAAATTCTCTGAGATTAAAGTCACAAATTTACGAGAAAAAGACAAAATGCGTGTTTTTCTCATATATTTATATTTATTTTGAGGTTTTTCTCTGAATATAACCTCCCTAATAATCGCTCCACAATTCTGGGTTTTATTTAGTAACTACTCTAATACACTGTCGTAGATAACTAATGCACCAAAGTCCAACTAAATCAGTGCGGTTCCTGTGAGCCAGTGGCGTAAATACAATCACTACATTTTCATACACACATGCTAAATAAAAAAGAAGAGAAGAATAAAAAGACTACACCCCTTCAGGTTTATGTCTCGAAAACCTTTTTCCTCCACCAGAACATGAATGTAGTTTTAGGTGTAGTTTGGTGTTCGTGTGGAAACAGGACAGTTTGGATTTTCAGCATTAATGCTGAAAAACAAACATGTTATTGCAGTTTGTTGTGATACTGTGTCGTATCATATTTTAAATGATCTTAAAAAGCACTGTTCCAACATAAACATTTAAAGAGGATGGGGGGGTGAGTCATGTTTAGGGAAACCTAAAAATCCTTGCATTATTAATTACGTTTCGAGGGAAACCTATTTTCTCCCGGGTTAGGGTTGTTCTTGACGTATCACAAACACGTTTCTAAACAAATTCTGCAGAAGTCCGTGAAAGGAGGAGGTTCGACTTTCACCCAGCAGATGATCATGTGAAGCGAAAAGTCAACGTTAGATTATTTTCATTTACAAATGCAAATTTAGTTACGTGACATACTTCATTTACATCACGTACATCACGATGTACATCACGTACTATTACTATTACAGTTCATTTAGCAGTCTCTTCTGTCCAAAGCTACTTACAATAAGTGCAAACAATCATGAGGATACAAACTCCGAACAGCAAGAATCCTGCAAGTACATTATCTTCAAATAGGTGAAATCATTTTAAGTGCAGAACAATAGCTTCAAATAAGCCAAACCGATGTAAGTGCAACATACAGAAACAATAGGATAAATATTCAACCATTAGTTTCAAATAAGCCAAACTAATATAGTGCTACATACAGAACATGTATTTTTTATTTATCGGCCGAGGTGCAGTTGAAACAGGTGTGTTTTCAGTCTGTGATTGAAGGTGTGAAGACTTCCTGCTGACCTGACATCAATGTGGAGCTCTTTCCACCATTTTGGAGCCAGAACAGCAAACAGACGGTTTTATTTGAGGGGTCTCTGGGTCTTACATACGTAACTTAAGTGCTTCTTTTCCTAAACCTGTACAAGTAGTTTTGTTTAAATTCACAATGTTAACGTGTAAAAGAGCGACCATGGTCTGGAAGAAAATACTGCAGGTGGGAATGCAGGTTCGTGTATAGAAACGTAGCCGGGCTGGGCAGCAGTTTATTGTCCTGTATGTTGGATGATTGCTTCAATGTCATACAACTAAAAATAGCTCGAGCTGTGACAAGGAGCATGCCAAAGTCTCTCTTTCCATTAATCTGGTGGTTTGTCCCCAAAATAATTTCTTACACATCACACGTGCAGCTGTGGGATCCAGCGCTGAAGGTCCTTCCAGCCCGACTGCTGCATCATTTGGAGTTTAGCTCAGTTAGTAAAGCACAGATTTACCACACCACAGAACCCATCCTCTAATCCTGAGTGAGGCAATTTAATACCCAGCTGCATGCAGCTTATCACAAAACAGTGCGCTTGTTTCACTGCCACTCTGTGACCACGATTTCGAGTGACTTTGAAGGCAACATAGTTTGCTTGGCTTCCTCCCTTATTTCCTCGCTGCCTGATGTCTGCGTGTCTAAGCTCCATAATGAGCATCATTATGTCACAAAAAATTATATGACCGAGTTGAAGTATCTAAACTAGCTCCTGACTGTCAAAAATATATTCATGTCAAGCACCAGTTAGTGTTTCTACAGCCACATTTCACACATACAGATGAACAAAGACACTCATAAATAGTAACATTGCAGGGAGGTTTTGCAAAAATGTGTCCAAAGCCACTTTTGAGCTGTTTATGACAGCTATTTACTATTCATCAGACTGAATATGCCAAATATTCTGTATGTCATTATATTTAACAAATGTCGCTCCATTGCAATTTAGCATTATAAATGTTTTTAGCCTCAAGCAACTAAACAAACTTGAACACTTTTCCTAAATTTTTATTAAAATATGCAGCTTCCATTCAGCATTTCCTATTCAACTCATCATAATTTGCATAAAAGTACTAGTATAAGAACCTGGCTACTGTCAACCAGCCACAGGGACTGAGTGTCTGAGTCAGACGCAAACAAAAGAGCGTCAACCATAGACAGGAATCATCCAAAAAAATAATCCATCAGCAAAGGAACACAAACATGCAGTAAACAAGAATGTTTGTGCAATTATGTGTAGATTCTGCAGGGGATTAACAGAAGAAAAAAGTAGGATCTCCTATTTGTGTGAAGAAAAACATTATTATTATTATTATTATTATTATTATTATTATTATAAAGGGTTTGTTATTAATATGTTAATGCAGCTATTTACCTTGTATAGTCATATATATATAACCAATATATGCAGATCAACTTTATTAAATCATTCTTAGTTTCAGATGATATATGTATATATGTAGATGATTGCATATGTAAGGGTTTATGGCAGTATTTATGATCAGTTATATGTTGCATGAGCTTTGTTTAGGGACTCCTTAATCTGATTTTTATTCCTGTATATTTGTTTTTATTGTTTGTTTTACAGTATGTAAAGCACTTTTTAATGTTGGTCTCAAGAAGAACTGTTTAAATCAACTTTATTATTATTACTATTTACACTTGGTTGACCTTTAAGCCCTTTTCAGTTTGATCTTTCTCTGGAACCAATGACGCACACTGTCCGTCAATCTTTAGGAGAAGAGCCAATAACCTTGAATACCTTCAAACATCGTATATCTCTTTATGCAGATGATATTGTCGTATCCCATCGTGAGTGTTTCAATAAAGAGCCGTAGGAAGAATTTCACTCACTGGACAAATGAGGAACTTGCTGAGCACCTGAGTCTACAGCTTGTTTTGTTCAAAAAGCCAGAAATCTAATTTACAATGATATAAAATATAGGAAAGCAACACATTGTCACATGAGAGAAGATGGTACCAGCCATTTTTTGGCATTTAGATCAGTTATTGATCTAATCATTTCACTTCCAATCATTATATTGGACACTACTTAAAGTGTAAAGTCCTCATCTGAAAAAAACACAGCATTGGTTTGCAGTTCAAACACTAAAAACAACCTCCTATGGTCCTCCTATGGTCATGTAAATAACAGTCCTCTCTCAGAAGCAAAGTGGGAAGGAGTGTGATGTTCTTAAAATAGTATTTCAATCAGTCTCATGATGGACAGTGCAGCAGGACCTTGTCAAAAGATGGTGCCTAATTTACAGACAATGCAACTCGACCACCCACAGTTCTGTCAGAGAATATGCTGTGTTATGCTAGTAGCAGCTAATGTAGCCCAAAGCCCCTAGCCTGCAGGAGAAATCTGGTAAACTCACTTCTTTCTAACTCCACACCTCCAGATTATTTTCATTTTCAAATTTATAGTCTCAGCCCCAACCAACGCTGACTCAAGTGACATCACTTGAGGACATGTATGAGACTTCCCACAGCTCCCTCTAAAGGCTTTATACAACTTTTTCCGATATGCAGTTGTATTCCCCAACACCTGAACACAGACGTGTATTTTACTGTGTAAAATGCCACTTACTTACCACGGTTGTTGTGTTTTTTGTACTTAGATTTTGTACTTATACATTTGTACTTAACCTTTTATCTGCACTGTCCCTTTGCTGTTGTAGCGCTGTAAATTTCCCCGCTGTGGGACGAATAAAGGTTTTCTGATTCTGATTCTGAAATCAGAGTTCCCCTTAAACTATATTATAATGCTGTTGTTGCTTATTTCAATCATCAATACTTTTGAGAAGCATTGAGAGAGAAACATGTTATGCTAAGTGTAGTTGACAGTGTAGACATGACCCCTCATTTCCTGTAAAAAAACATGCAAAAAAGGTCCTCAGCTGACGGGAACTTGGGCCTTTGCAGTTCATGGTCGGCACTTAAACCTGTCGTTTAGTTTGGAGGACATGTTGGAAGACTAAGTGCAACGCACATTAGTTGCCTTGCGGAAGTAGGAAGGTAGACGTTAAGGCATAGCAGCCAGGAGCCGGGAGCCTATGACGTAAAAGTGCTTATTTTCTGAAGAGTTGGTGCTCTCTGATGATAACCGTGATATTTTAACAATGAAATATTGATATCATGTTAATAATACACATATCATGTATAATTCAGCGGATAATAAATATAATTTTGTGTACATTTATGGTTACAGACTCTTATACACACAATAAACAGAGTTAAAGATGAATTTGACTGATAGCATTATTTATGTTTTTCAAATTTTTAATAGATATCGCGATACTATCATTATCATGACTTTTTGTGTAGTAAAAATCTGATATTGTAACAGCCTTAGCTTGAACACCCTCTTGCATGTTTTCTGCATTTGGCCAAGACAGTAGTGCCGAGCTGTTTGAACCAGATGTTGCCTCGTAGTTTCGGGGGCAGAATGTCCGGGGGTACATCATAGACTTTCACAGATTGTTGTCGGACAGAATTACCTCCAGTAACTCAGTAATTCTGTCCACAGGTTTATCACTGCTTCAGCTGGATCTATAATCTGCTTGTAATGCATCACCATGCTCCTTCAAGTAAAGTGTTACCGAAACAGTTTCTCAGACTTGAGAAAGTTTTGCTGGAGCTCATGAGCAGGCAGAGCTAATTGGACGGATAGAGCTTAATCAGGACAACAGCGCTATTGAGGACAAGGCTATTCCATGCAAAGCAGACAACAGGATGCTGAGGGGGGAACAGGAAACAAAAGACAGAGCCTGGCGACTGGTGCCAGCACCGCTCGTACACACAAGGTGATGAGCGGAGCTGGTTGACTGCCTCGGGGTGTGAACGTGGCTCTCCTAACTTGAGCATACATACTCAGTGATGACAGAAAACATGCATGCAAAGCCCAACATGGACCTGAAATACATTTTTTGCTGATAGGTCTGCTTACAAGTTCCTAAAGCTGAGATAAATAGCTGCGTTTGTGGATGTGTGAGTGTGGGGCAGGAGGAGAAAAGGCCTCTTTCCTCTGGAGCCTCGGTGAGAAATGAAACAATATTGTGCCTGGCTTGGCTCCAGGCTCAGCGAGGGGACGGGCAGCTCGGGGTGGCTGCGAGTTTATGAAAACAGAAGAGGATGTAGCTGTGATGGCTGTCTTTAAGTGTTTCTCTTCAAATCTAAAAGGGGGCTTATGTCCCTCAGAGCTGGTGTTAACATGCTGCGCCTCCCCTCTTTATTGGCATCTTATCAGGCACTGTGCTTTCCTGAGCCTGTTTTTATACCAAACCCCACTAATTACGCCATTATGTAATGACCCCGTCCTGTGGCCCTGATAAAAGGAGAAATGTAGCGCTCAGCCTATTAGATGTCAGAGTCCTGACGGAAGCACTGTTTGTCCGTCAGCTGCTTGTCGCTGAGGAAATAGAAATATTTTTCTAGTTATGTTGACGCTGATGATAAAATCACATATTACATTAAGCACGTTTTCTTTTGAGCTGGAAAATATACAGTATGTCATGATTAGCACTTAGTGTAACTTCTTGAGTACTGCTTCCATTCTGTGTCAAAGCCAAGCAGTGATAAGGCTGACAGGCTGTATGGAGGGGGATTGCTAAAAGCTGTAATCCACATTTGGTGCACTGAGGCAGTTTAAGATTGGCCTGAGCTTTTCCATAATATAGTTTATACCGTAGTGTATTTTATACATGGCATGTCTGGCAGACTAGACATGATTCAGTATTATGTTCATGCAAGTCTAAAAAACATAAACTCATGTGTTACTGCTCCTAAAAGTATGTTGCCTTTCTTTCGATGCTCTTAAGCAAGTATTTCAATTTGTGGTTAAACTTCACTTCATCAGTAATATTTTGGGAAATCACTACAACGGCTGAGGTTCAAAGATATGGTTGGACATCATATAGTTTGCTCAGAATTCATTCGGGGTGTTAAGACTGAATACAAAGTGATTTTTAAAGACTGCATGATTACATAAAAAGTCCAGGTCGCAACTTAACACAAAATCACCCAGAGTGTTGTGAATTTAGGGGAAAATCTGAGTAAAACTTCTTGCATATTTTACACACATATGAAGGAAATACAGAGAGAACATGAGAGAAACTGGAGAGTAAAAAACTAAAGTTCTTGGTCAGTGCGTACTTTGCTGGCTAGCTCCAGTTCAATCAGGAGAGACTTCATTTAACAGTGAAATAAATGTCTTGTCATGGTGCACAATAAAGTTTTAGATTAGACACTTTTTAGGGGTTAGAGATGCCATGAGTAGTAAGGGAATATACAAAATAGTCTTCCAGAATGAACTTCCGCTAAGCTTCATTTAATGTCCCTACAGTTGGTAAATTGTTCTGTTGGAGGCGAATCGTAACTCATAACCCATCAGCTGTCGGTCTGACGACGATAATCCTCCGGGAGCAAGGGCCAATGTTTCCTGGGTTCAGGTGTAGCCAGCCAAGACTTTTTTTCCCTTTGCGTCGGCCATTGTTTATGGTCCGATAAGCAACTTGAGACACTCTAATTCATATGCAGATATCTGTTTATACAGACTTTGGCCGAATGAACATGGATGGCAAAAACAGTCCAACAGTCAAATTGCCATCTGTGGAAAATGCCATTGTGCCAGCTTCTGCGTGCCACATTTAGCATTTTATTACACTGCAAAGGAGTTCCATTGCATTCCCAGCCATTCGTCAACGAAATGTATCAGCAAAATCCTTGAAATCAGCACGAGCTGTGATAGTAATTGTAATTAGAAGTGTCACTTTGTAGAAGATCAAGTCAAAAGAGGTACACTTAGTGGACTATAGCTGGAAACTGAGTGTGATAGTGTTAACTGAATAGATTTGGGAAACAAAGGCTGAAAGGGCATACCTATAGTTTTTTTACTGTAATCTAGAATAAAAGGCAAAATGAGGACATTTCAATTCAAATGATTCCAGGTCATATAAGACAACAGAGTTAACTGCCGCTGGGAAAAAGGAAACTAGTAAGTGGACCTTTTGTCACCACAAGTCAGGAATGATACTGCATGCAGTGTCCTAACGTGTCCAAGAACCTTTCTTTCCTCTAATCCACTTTTACTCCTTCTCAACAATCCCAGCTTCCAGGTCCTTTGCAGCGTTTGTGGCTCGTACTATAGCATACACACTGTACCTGCAGGAGTAGATAGGTCCACACATCACACCGGTGACAGGCAACTGAATGTCTTCTTGTAAGTGTATATCCCTCAGAAGTTATCATCGCTGTCATACGTCTGTACGTGTGTGTCCTGAGGAGGAAGGGGCCAGGGTTGGTTAGTCACACTTAGCATGATTAGGAGCAGCTTTCAGACATTTTCCCAGAGTGCCTCTGTGCGGAGATAAAAACACCCAGAGGAGCAGTCTGAGTTTGGACACCTCTCTGAGCCTGTCGCACATGTGCAGGTGTCCGTGTGTGTGGATGTGAGCTCACTGCAAAACACGTCCCTCTTGGTCGTTCAAAGGGCCATACCATGTCTGTTTTAGCCCATTAGCTACACATCATTTCTATTACTGCTGACTGTTTTCCAGAGAATACCCTACCTTTATGGTTAGTTTCTGTTCATGTATATAAGCCATGTTAATGAGCTTGCTCACTAAAAACCTGCTTTGAATATCACATCACAATGAATATGAATTCAGCGGATTTTATTTCCTGCTCAAAATAATTATGGGGGCCTCGTCACACCCGTGTTTAGCAATATTTCTGAGAGGAATCAATTTATTTCAGTGGCACTGCTGCATTGAGCAGGTTTGTATACTGGTATAATTATCTGGTGTCAAATCTCTTGAATAAACTGTGTTGACTCACTTCCTGGTTAGCGACCTAGCTGCCTAGCCTGCTAACTAATGCATGTTCCAGTCGGACTAGCGTGTTAGCGGTTAGCGGGCCCGCTACAGTAGTTTGTCAGCTAGCTCTGTTGATGTCATCAGAGGTAAATGTAATTTTCCCTGTATGGAAGCAGTCCCACTTCCCATCGTAGCACTTTTCTCTTTCTATGTCAATTGTTCTTCTACCTAAATCTTTTACCAAACTGGTTTACCTTTTGTTTCTTCCAAGAAATCCTAAAAACTATAAAACTTCCTGTGTGTAAAGGGATATTTTCAAAGAAAGACTTACAGTTGGCCTACAGCACGAGATAATGAGGATGTACAACATTCCTGGTGTTTTCTTGTTTGTGTGAATTGTTTCATGTGTGTACGTCTTCGTGCTCGTGCCTGTGTGTGACCATGGGTGCATGTGAATTAATGAAACGAGTTGTACTGCATAGTGTCTTCATAACACCTGATACTCAGAATGGGTCCCAAGACTCCCAGCTGGAGCAGCTCCATGCACAACATGAAACACGCAGCTCCCCCGCATGTCTACCACACTGAAGAAGTTCCCCTCATGTAGCATAATGAATAATGCACGTCGAGGAGGGGAAAAAACCTTCACAGCTCCTGTATGTATAATGAAGGTAATGTGTTCTTGCAGCTTGTCTGATTAGGTGAGAGCCTGTCATATATCTTGTCCCTTAAGGGTGCAGAGGCTGCTCACTTTGATTTCCCTGCACCTGAAAATGATGCAGAAATGATTTTGGAATTGATCCCGGAGTGACTGATGTACAATCAATTCTTGTCATGTCGTTGTTGAGCCCCTCCAGCCTCTGATGGATGACACTGTCGATACCTGTATTGCCATTCAGGTCTATTGACCTTTCTCTGAGGCATGTTAGCACCACTTGTCCTGGTCATTACGGCTGTGATCCAGATGCCAGGGGTCGACACCGGGGGAGCCTCCATCTATCTCCGGGAGGGAGAGAGATGCTAAACTGGAGACTAAGGGAACTAAGGGAGACTCAAAAGGAAGAAGACGAGAGAAAAACAAAGAGCAGACATGAACAAGGAATGTACTGTACAGATACATATATAGTAGAGGATTTTAGAAGGCTCGTACAGAAGGTGAAAAACGTGATAAAAAAACCTCTGAAACCTCTGACAAGTCTAAACATCTAATGTCCAATTCCTGTCAGTATTACAGGAGTCTTAAAGAAATAGTTCAACTTTTTGGGAAATGCATTCATTCGCATTAGAAGTCAATGTCAAGGTTCTCACCAGTATCTCTGAATCCCACTATAATTAAAGGATCATTTATTGTCATTCTGCAACTCAAGGTTACACAACAAAATGCAGCTGTCGTCCTTAATGCTACACAAGCAAAACATGAGCAGACAGACACAGTAGTACCTTCCTGTAGTGCTTCTTTTAAAAAAATGTAAACACTAGTTATTCTCTGGACAGAAAATATTGCCCATCTACTTCGATGTTTGAGCACCAAACATTGTTGATGATAGCACAGAGTCTGGTTTCTCATTTGTAAAGGTCTCTGCACTGATGTATATACAACAGTGTCGGATGCTGCTGGGTTAGCTGAGTCTCATTTCATTCAGCCAGGAGCAGGCTCGGTAGTGGAACAGCCTTAGGTCCTAGCTGGTTACCGTCGCTCCCATCTCCTCCCGTCTCTCCACCACTGGTCCCGCTGGTCAGGCTGGGTGATCAGAAGACGCTGTTGGCAGTGATGCACTGAAACAAATCCCTTTCTTCTCCGATGCTGATGATCTCTATTATAGATCATATGCAAAGACAACGAATGAAAAGAAAGATGTGGTGAAGACTAATTCTACATTTTGTGATTTTAAGGGAGTTTCATGCTGGAACTATTTTATGACAAACACCAGTTTATCCATCCGCCAATCACTTCAGTGTAATATAGGTAAAGCATGAGATACAGATACAGTAAATTACAATGAGCACAGGTTTAGGTTTTGGTCTCTGTACAGGCATGAAGGTACCAAACCTGGCAACCTCCCTGTTGTTCGCCAAGAAATTGTTACTCTACTGAATTTGTTGATTTTTCCTCTCTGTCTGTATGTGGATTAAACAAATAAGGTCCACGTTAAATAGTTTGCGTCAGAGGTGTTGGCAGGTGTATTTTATTTGTACTTTGAACAGAGCCAGGCCAAAAGCTGGCCTGCATAACTACTTTGTGGCCAAATTCAATCATTACACAAACAAATCAGCATTTCATTGTGTTTTGATTGGCTGATTAAAGATGCAGCTCGCTTGTCATCAAAGACAGTTTTTACTGCTACATAACCGAGCCAAAAATATGACATCCCTAACCACTAACAGATGATATCCCTAATGAACAGCCTGGGATGATATATAGTGTAGAAAGCATAATAAGGGTAAAGTATTCAGGTTGTTTCAATGCCGTGCACAATAAAGTATACACAGTGAGTATATTTAAAATGTATATATTGCATGTTTGGATTTATATTCATGCATTTATGTATTTCCTCACATTATAACGTCTCAAATTCCATTCAGTTTCACTACTTGGCAAATGAAACATTTAATCAATGAATCATCATGTCATCATATTGATAATGTAATTATTCTTCATTTTCGCCGAGCTGAGACTGGAGTAAAAACGTGAACTCTCAGTGTTTGCTGTTTTTAATGTCTTCTATTTTTATTCAGCTGGTGTTCACTGTTATCAGGTTTCTATCCACTGGAGCAGCAGGAGCTACATTTCTAAATTAAGCCTCATGAATTATTCTCGCATTGCATTACCTCTTATTTCTCACTACAATGAAGAAAGGAAGTTTCCTTAAAGGAGATTGTTTAGAAGTCGCAAGACGAGAAAGGCATCTGCAGAAAACACAGTATGTAAATAACAGCACTGTAGTTATGTTGATGTACAAACATGTGAAGAACGCCTCTTCCTCCTTCACTGAACCTTCCACTTCCATTCTCTTTCACATGTCAAATCATTAGGTCAACACTTTTTTCACCTTTCCTCTAAAACTGGAGTCAGGTACATGGACTGTGACTTAAAAGTATTAGCAGGACTCGGATAATTTAGTACATTTGTGTTAAATAATTAATTCTACTGGAGCAATAATAATCCAAACTGATAAACAAGCCGGGAACAGATGACCTATGTCTAAGTGGCACTCACTGGTTTCTGCAGCAATCAGGAATGATTTCCTCACAATGGCAGAGTGTGTTCTTAGACTAGAGAGGCTGTTTACTTACTGAGAGCTGCAAAGCGTTGCCATGACTGCACTACAAGTATCCTACATAAGATGTGAAATACAAACTTTGCCCGGTGAGTGCTTTTCCCCACATGATCTCTATAATTCCATGCTTTTCTCCAGAACAACTTAAAAAGCTTTCCATGGATCTGTTGTCCGTCTGTTGCAGGGCTGTCAGTTCATTTCTTTGGTCGATTAGTCATTTAAAAAAAATTATGTTTTCATGTTGAATTAACTTATATCCAAGACACATCTGAACAAATCTCTGCTAAACACAAGATTTAAATTGGTGCTATTGCATTATTCTATGGGCAGAAACTCTATCGATTAAATCAACTCATCGATTAGGAACATTTCAAAAAGGCGCCGTCGCTTTGCCGTCCACTTCAACTGATAACATGAGTTTAGTTTATCAATTTTAGCAATTCAAGGTAAAAGCTTTAAAACTCATTTCTCAAACTCATTTCATTGTGCATGCACATACTAATAGTGATAATCTCTCCCGGAGTTTATATTGTATCGTAATTTACAAACAGAAGAAATGTGTTTGAACGGTTATTCCGGTTTATAACAACTTGGGTGTTATTTTCACAGCGATCATTTATATTAGTACTAGTAACACTGAACTGAATGCCATTCATGTGTAAAGTGAGTCATCTAGCTCAGACAGAGGAAATCTATAACATGCAAAAGGACTCATTGGTTAAAGAAATGCAGAAAAAACCCACAAGTTGGAAAAAAAATTTCCACGTATGTGCCCACTGAGCAGCTTCCATTGGAATGGATGATTCACCATCTTGGAAAGCGATATCCAGTTTGTCTCAATACGTGCATGTTATTGGTGCTGCTCGTGCTTCTTGCCCTGTTTGACTTTGTAGTGCCGTTGCTGTGTTTCCAGATCTCAGCAACTGTTTGGAGTAAAATGTGTTGGAAAGAAATACAAAAAATAAGACCCAAGTTGTCATATACTAAGATTATTCTTCAAAATAAAGCAGTGTTTGCCTTGGTTGATTCAACACTTGGGATCATTAGAAAGCACTGATATCTTTCTCATGTTGGTGGCAAGAGTCGTACTCAGGAAAGAGATGAAAGAACTGTAAAGACATGTTCAGACACACAACGACTGAGGTAGTTCCTCTAAAACAAAGCAAGGTAATTTGCATAAAAACAGTCTAACCTGACTTAACTTCTGCTGCAAAGCAATGTGACGTCATTCAGCAAAGCAGCCCAATCAAAGTGGTGCAGGTGCAAGTTCCTGGTTACTTCTCGTGTTTACCTGGCAATCTTTGAAACAGAGGATACAATTGTTGTTTTCTGATAACTTTCCAGGGTTGTAAAATCCCTTAAAATTCATGGATGTACTTCTTCCATATCCCATAATGCCTTGGAAAAACAATGGACTTGTTTCCAATGGAAAATGACTGGGGGTTGACATCTCCAGGGTTCCAAGGCTCCAAGGTTTTGCACTTGCTTTTTCCATTCATGCTTCACTTTATTCCTAATACAAAGAGTTTAAGCGTGGTTGGTGGTTGGAAGTTAAAGGATTTTGTTCCCCTTGATTATTCTTACTCCGCCATGAACTATCTGTGCTGTTTAAAGTGATAATGTGAGGTGTAAACAGCTCATGAAAGGAAGGAAGATCATCTTTCATAATAACCTCCTCTTTTTTTTTAATGGCCCATTTCTGGTTCTTTCTTCCGCACTGACAGTACAGCAAAACTTTCAAGACGGAGGTTTCCTGTGAGTGAGAGTAGAACCTGCTGAACGTGTGTGTGCTTCTTCTGTCCCTCTCAATTCTCAACTCTCAACAGTTACTTTAAACTGTTAATGTGTTCATGACAGCAGGGAACCCCGGGGGAGCAAAAACTGCTGGAGCCAAACATGCAGCCGCTCTCCTCCCACTGGAAGCTGCATCTCTTATCTCCTACTGCTTCAACACTAACTCTGGATGACTCCTTACACACAGGAAGCAGTGAGAATAATATTCATATTCCCAACTTAGGTGTGACTGTGTAGGTCACATGTGGCAAAACAATAAACTTCTCCTTTAGTGTGTGCAGTACAGTATGTCTCTCGGGGACAAGTTGATCAGTTATCCAGAAAGTATGTACGGATCACATTAAAGCTTCATCTTTTCCCTTATACCAGGGGTGGATTCTTTATGAATTAAATAAACGGGATATACATGTTGATGAGTGAGTTTTAGAGGAGCTGTTAGGTGGATTTTGTTACCTTTGGACACCTTATTTCCCCCTTTTTCTAGTCTTTGTGCTAAGCTAACCTTTACCCAATCTTGGGACCCATCGGCTATCGGTCTGACGACGATAAGCTTGTGACGCTTGTGGTGGCAGGAGACAATAGTTCTGTTGTTCCGGTGTAGCCAGTGGATATCTGTACCAAGACTTCCTCCTCAATGTGTCATAGTTTACAGTCAAATTAGCAACCTGCGACACGAGAATGGAGTTGAAGTTGAAAGACAACGTCTATGACCAGAGCGTTAACCTGCCTTCATATTCAGATATCTGTTTATAAAGATTAATACAAAGCTACATCGTAGTTGGGCGAGAGCCGTTGGGTTCTGAGATTGCATTTCGGCCGATGCATTACGCCTCTTTTGTTCTCCACATGGACTGTTTACCTGCATTCATCCAAAACCTGCTCAAACGTGATTGGCCAATACTACTCAGACTACGCACAGAAACCAGAACGCTTTCAATACCAAAATCTTTTCCTGTTACAGATTTTGCATTCATATTAAGACATCTGATAGAGAAGAATTGTCTCCTGGTGGTAGCTTCATATATCAATCTTCTCATCTAACTCTCGGCATGAAAACTTATTTCCCAATATTTTGATGTTAACTTCTCAAGGTACCATATAGTTCTTACCTGCTATTTAAATTCTGCTTTTCTGTATACCAACCAGACAAGCCTTTAAACCCTTTTATTTACTTCTGGTATAACATCTAGTCACCTCCATTCTGATTTGATAGAATGTACCCTTTTTTTAAAGCAAGAAACTCATTTTATATACACACACACACACACACACACACACACACATACACACAATCCCTACTAATGGACAGTTGGTATTTATTTGAATGAAACAAGCGATTTACAACAAGTTTGTGCAGTTAAATATGATAATCTGAGGCAGATGGTGGTTTGATCCCCAAGTTCCACATATCCACATGGGCAGTAGGGGCCTAAGGGTTAGTGCTTGTGACCCAAGGTCGCAGGTCGGTAGGACTGGTACGATTAATCTGAGCTAGGCCCTCAACCCAAACATGGAGCTGCCCAGTGGCCAACGGAGACTGTGGCTGTACCGGCAGCTTCCAGGTGTGAATGTGTGTAACTGTGTTATCAGTGCGTTCCAGCGAATGATACCTGGGCTCTCAGTGAAACTTCCCTGAACAAATAAAGGTTAAAACATGTTGAAATATCCTTGAGCAAGACACTGAGCAACAAATTGACCCCAATGTATGTTCGTGGAAAAAAACTTTGACCTGGACAAAAGTGTCTACCATGTAATTGTAATGGTATAATGACCTGTGACTAGGTCTGAAAAAACATGAAAAAAACTTCATGTTCACCCGTCTCAGTCAGAGATCTGAGTCTTCAGAGTGACAGTAGATCCCATTCCAGTCACAGTCCCCTCTGTCTCTACCTTCCTCAGTGGCATGCAGCACAGCGGCAAGACACTATCTGGTGGTCGTTAATTACCAAGTACGGTTACAGATCACTTTAATGGCCGCCTGACTGCAGATTAGAGCATTATGAGCACCATTAGATCGTAGCAGTTTATAACTCTGTTAAACAGAATTCAGCTGATCACAGCTCAACTCCACCCCGCTCGTCTTCATCGGCACCCCCAGCAGCTACCTTGACGTGGAGAAAGTTAGGGTGGACGCCGGATGTGAACTGCAGCTGATGTATGAGGACAATTTCTCTGCTGGAAATATCTTGGGAAATCCTTGAAATCTGGGAATGATCAGTTTCAGATTGCAGTCTTCCTGTACACAGCTGACGTTACTTTTTCATGATCTATCAATAAGTAGTCTGTCTTTGCAGCGAGGTTAAGTATGTGTATATGTTTATAACCAACATGGTATTTAAAAAGGAGCTTGAAGAAACCTGCTAATGTATATGAAAAGCAACCAGTTTAATTTCCCTGCTGTCTAATTAAATTCTCTCTAAAATCATCTTCATGAGGAAAGACATGTTCTGACCTTCATTATTGAGAGCAGCCATGGTAGTAGCTTAAATGTTACATAACAAGATGGAAAGAAAAGATGTGAAGAATGAGTTGGTGTACTTCATGCCAGACTGTTCATTTGTCTGAAAGGTACTTTGTGGAGTTTAAGACCCCGAGAAGCTATTTTGAGCAGTTTCTTTACGAGTTGGACTTAGTTTAGTTTGTCTTTAGCATGTGCATGAGGACACACATACACATTTGTGTCAATGGTATCCAATATAATATACCGTAATTTCCGGACTATTCAGCGCATCTGAATATAAGCCGCACCCACTGAATTTTTAAAAAGTATGTATTTTGTACATAAATAAGCCGCACATGTCTATAAGCCGCAGGTGCCTACCGGTACATTGAAACAAATGAACTTTACACAGGTTTTTAACGAAACACGGCTTGGAACAAAAATAAATAGGCTTTTAAACGCCTTCAACTTGAAAGCTGCATCATATGCCTTGTCTTTGCCATGATGAGGGTGACAACATGACCGTAATCAGAATCGTGACCATTCATAATGTCCGCTGTTTAAAATGTCCGCTGTTCATAATGTCCGCTGTTTAAAATGTCCGCTGCTGAAGACATTCCAAGAACTAATAATGCAATTGAAGGTTGGCATAATGTTTTTAGAGGTTCATTTGGTACACTGAATGAAACACCGAGAAATTTCGTAAAAAAGTTAATTACCGTAATGAATGGGAAGTTTGAGCGCGCTCGATTTACGTCACATTATGTGACGGTGCTCAGTTTTTTGGCGACATGAAGCTTGTGAAAGCGGGAAAAATCCATAAATTAGCCGCGTCATTGTATAAACCGCGAGGTTCAAAGTGTGGGAAAAAAGTAGCGGCTTATAGTCCGGAAATTACGGTATATAAAATATATATACTATACATATATTATATACATAAGAAATAAAATGTCTGCTGTGAAAATGGTCTATGTGGTAAGATGCTCAGCAATGCCCAGCATTGCAGTTGTTGCTATTGAATAAACAAATAAACATGAATGTGGAATTTTAGCGGGTCAGTGTAGTTATTACAATTCATCCTCTGGGAAACATGATTGACTGTACCACATTTTATGGTAATACCTGCAGTTGTTTCCCTCTGAACCAACAATGTCAACCTTTTGGTGGCACCAGAGGAAAGGTCAGGGAATCGTCAAAAGCATTAGGCTTCATCCTCTGGGGGCCAGAAATGTCTCTACAGAATTTTATGGCAATCCTCCTAATAGTTTTTGAGATATTTGAGTCAAGACCAAAGTTGTGGTCCGATTAACCCCCCAACCAACTTACACTGGCATCCCCAGAGCCATGCTAACACTGACGCTAACAACTGTATAATTTCCAATTTAGAATCACTGGGTAAGGGATGTGTACTATTCAAAAAAGTATCCAAGGGCAGTGAGAGCAGTAACAAAACAATAAAATGATGGGCAAGGTTTCAAACAAGCCAATCCGAGGTGGATCTGGAGTAGACATGTGCGAGGTCTCCCCTGAGTGTAGATCTGTAGAAGACGTGGAGGGAAAACCTAGAGACAGGAGAAGAGCAGCAGACAAATAGAAATTGACAGTGCTCCACCTTGTTAAATTCCCATGGGTTCATCATGATAATGGCTGTATTTTTATTCATGAGTTCGTCATGTATTGTTGGAGGAACTACAGAGATGCAACTAACTCCTAGTTAATGTGTGTCTGTGTTACAGTGTTAGTGGAACAAACCTCTGAGAGGACCTTGCTGTCACTAAACTCCACCACCATGCATCTCTGGAGTGCTGAGGTGGTACCACACCTGCTCCAGACACACTAACCGCAGCCAGGGTTCACCCGATGGCCTCCCAGCTTCACCAAGCCTCAGCTTGCTCAGTGCTCAGTGCACCCTTCGCCCATCGCTGTGATGAAGACCGCCAGCCGCGCCCAGCCCCGCAGCAGTCCTCCGCTGGTACAGATGAGGCGCTACACACCCGGGGTGTATCCTTTCCTGTTCCCGTCGATCATCAGCTCCCTGCCACAGCTGCCACCACCATCAGCGCAGAGGCTACAGATCCAACAGCCGTCCAGCAGCGGCAGCACGCCCTCACCTGTTGGTGAGTACTCCTGCTGCTCCACTGATATTGGCTGTACATGCCTTTCCCAAAGGCATATTCCTGACAAATGAACTTTACCATGAACTGCTCTAGAGGACAGGAAAAAACAACAGGATTAGTGATCTTCATACAGGTTAACCTGTGTTGTTAGGTAGCGTGATGTTTTTACATTGCTGGTTGTTAGTTTTTGTGTACGTTTCCATCCCATGCCAACACTGAAGGACCAATGAAAGAAGTAGTGTCCCTTTATGTTTGTAGTTAGAAAGATGTATTGTCAGTAACCACAATTGTTCCCTAACCTTGATCATATTGTAATTGCCAATGTGCACATATTGTAAAAAACAAGCTTTGACAAACGTTGGAATGTCACGTAATCCTGGGTCTTGTAGATTCGTCCAGTATTTGTTGCAAGCGGCCCTTAGAGGCGTTCAGTACATGAACAAAAACACTGAATCTTCCAGCTGATTGAAAATATTTGAAGAAGCAAGTACAAGAAAACAACAATGCGTGTGCTGTACAATGGTGGCATGCGGACATTGTGAAGGTTATAATAAAGAGATGCCACATGCAGTGAACTGCTTCACTGTCCTGTGTGCTGCTGTAGATTTTTCAAAAGCACTTCACGCACAGTCTCGGAGAGCAATTACAACTGCAGGGACTATGCTGTGGCCTTTAAAGATTTTACACATTAAAGTGTGTTTCCAGGTGTTGGGGAATAGTACTGCATATGTGAAAAAAGTTGTATAAAGCCACCATGTTTCCAGAGGGAGCCATGTGAAGTCTGATAAATGTCCAAATGATGTCACTTGAGTCAGTGTTGGTTGTGGTTAAAGTTTGAAAATGAAAATAATCTGGAGGTGTGGAGTCAGAAAGGCTCTGTAGCCTGCTCCTCGTCTCTGCTGCAGGCTAGCAGCTCCACGCTACATTAGCTGCCACTAGCATCACAAACCCAAATCTCTGACAGAACTGTCTGTGATCGAGTTGCATTGTGGGTAATATAGGTACCTGGTTTTGGCAAGAGAGAAGAATGTGTGGAATAAAAAGATGATATCTCTGGTTCTGCTGCATTATTTTGATAACTTTTTGTAAACTGCCCATCATGAGTCCTACACTCTTAAAGTAGTTCACTGTTAAATCAGTGGAGCACTCTTTTAACAAGGCACTCCACTAATAGTGCACATTAAGGCTCGTCTATCTATCTGACAGATAAACCCGAGTTACAAACTGCATTGCATTGAGTTTAAAAGATGAGAGCATTTAACCAGCTGAGAAAGTCTAACAAGAAGATTCTTCAGATGCGTTAACTGAAATGCATCAACATTTCTGCCTCTGCTGCTTCGACTTTGACTGCTTTTCAACATACGATACTCGTGAGTCCCCCAGTTCCCCCAGTACTAAATTACAGAAGCACAATTGTACATAACAGTATACTAAAATAGATATTTTCTCTGAATGTTAACAGGGAGTTTTTTGCAACAGCACTAGTCTCTACTCCAAAACACCGAGGTGCGTCATTAAGATGACTGTCCTAGCTGCAAAATGAAAAAAGTGATGGACTTTGACAGAAGATGAAGTTAATCACACAGAACATGATGATGATATTCTCAGACAGAGTGAGTAACCCAGATAGCTGCAAGGCTCCTGGATTATTTCCTCCCTATAAGTGGCCCCTGATGTCTCCCACTACTGTAACAATATTTTGACACACTCTGGTTTGTGTTTCCTAAGCCTAAACTCTGCTGTTTTCAGCTCCACATATTTACTTCCTCCTCCCCCTCACCTCCCTCCACCATCTCAAAAATCTACTCTGACATGAAAACCAGCAGGCAGGTTCACCCGGGGGGGATTCTTCTCCCAGCGAGGAGCTCAGGTGCGCCGCTCTGCGTGCTGCTGAACTCTGAAGTGTAAATAAGAACAATACTGAGAGTCAATTTCAATATTTATTGTTTTTGTTGAGTTTTTATTCCTGTTGAGAAATTAGACACAAGCCAAGTATGAAATGTGGCATTTTTAACTCTTAATGGAAAATCTTTGTATCAACTATCATCTCGTCCATCATATGAAGTGTTTTTAGGCTGTTCTGTACATTTTACAGTTTTCTTTTATAGCTTTTGAACCGTAAATAAACCTGTACCAATAT
The DNA here is from genome assembly GCA_943593645.1 of Bovichtus variegatus. Taxonomy (NCBI): domain Eukaryota; kingdom Metazoa; phylum Chordata; class Actinopteri; order Perciformes; family Bovichtidae; genus Bovichtus; species Bovichtus variegatus. The sequence continues at coordinate 1,256,151 of CALSCE010010855.1, read as the reverse complement.
ATCTTCTGTATATAGCACTTGAATTGGTTTGGCTTGGTTGAAGCAAATGGTTTGGTCAATTTGAAGATAATGTACTTGTGAGACTCTTGCTGTTCGGAGTTTGTATCCTCATGGTTGTTTGCACTTATTGCAAGTTGCTTTGGACAAAAGCGTCAGCTAAATGTACTGTAATGTAAAAATACCATTTCCCAAAGTTAGTTCCTGCAGTTGAAAGCAAGATGAAGAGAATATCAATACATTAATATGATCTGGCCTTGCTGACTGGGTCAGGATAGAGTGCAGACATCAAATATGCAGCACCATAAATATAAAACATACAATAACAAAAAGTAGATAAAAACAGTACAGATCTCCTTGATCATCCCTTGCTGCCTGAAATAGACTAAAGCAGAGAGTGTATTATTCACAACATTAGAGACAAAAGAATAAATGTGAGGCTGTCTGATACAGATATGTCTGAACACGTCTGAAGTTTGGACATCAAGAAAAAAAACACCAGATGAAACACACAGTACGGTAATGAGCGTTGCTGTTGAATGGGATTTGTTGATTCAAATGATGTGGGTCGTGGCTGCGTCCCCGGGGACTCACTCAAACGCTCACTGTTGTTGGGTCAGCGGTCCGGTTCGCCCTGCCTGCCGTCTTCTACCTCCACTGGGGGATTCACAAAGGAAAATGAACTCCACTGCAAACACCACAAACCTCCTGGGAACCCCGGTGGCCCAGCCAACATCACGGAGGGGTGTGTGAGTGTGTGTATGTATGAGAGAGATAAAAAGAAGGAATATAGACAAAGGAAGTATTATAATCAAGCAATATTGTTTTGGAACATTCTCTTTCCAAAAACATCTTCAATCATATTCTGTGATCCTTTGAAGAGACTTTACAACTAAGGAACATAGCTGTGGTTTGCATGTTTCATTTGCATAACATTACAAACTATAACACGAACCAAGCTGCTGCGTTTGAATTTATTTTTCTATTTTCCAGGCAGACATTTCTCTTTATTCATTTCATTGTTATTAGGTCATGTAAAGCAGATTATTCAAATTGAAGTTTTTGGGGATAAATACAATTTGGGAAATACATTTCTGGGGATTCTGGAAGGGAGTAAAAAAAAAAAGAAGAAAAAAAAAAAAAGAAAACGAAGCTGGAGGAGGAAGTAATGTTCTTAAATATATATAATATATTAAATATTCTCTGAGATTATAAGGTCATAAATGTGCAAGAAAAAAAACGTATCCTCTAAGATTATAGTGGTAAATTTATGAGAAAAAAAATCAGAAATAGTTTGAGATTCAAGTCACAAACAACGAGGTTGATCCAACCTTCCAAAGTGAAGCGATGTGGTTCCTTTAAAAAATAAAGAGTTTTTTCTCAAAATATTACCCCCCTCCTCCGGCTTCATAATTATATTGTTTTACCTACAATGGCCCAAACACTCTCAGTCTTGCATGTCAGCCTCCTGCCGCCTGCATCTCATTTCCTCTCCAATCTCACTCCAAGAATCCTGTTTCCTTTGCGTCTCTTAAGTCTTATCGGAATTAATCATATAAACGGGGATAAGTGCGCTCACTTTTGTACAGACTGTGCTCAAAGCCATTCAAAGTGTTCAAACGACAGAAGCAGTTGTGTGAAGAATGACAGTGTTCATATAAAGTATGCCTACTTACACATCCACACTCATGGCCAGTAAATAATTAGACTGGATGCTTGTCGGATTATCAGTTTCTGAAGGTAAATAAAGGCTGATACCAACTTGTTAAATTTTTAGACCAGTGAAACTGGTTCAAAACAAAAATATTGGTCAGCGAAACCAAATCAAAACCTTTTCCCAGCGCAGGCGTCATTTGCAGATTCTAAAACAGTCCAAAAAAAGCAACATATAAGCATGTCAGCGAGCTTGTTAATAGATCCTGTCATCCTCACACTTCCAGCCTCTCCCATCTGTCTCCCCTCCCCTTACTCTCCCCATATGGCCTTCAGGGGTACGGGGGAAGGGATACCTTTACTTCCAACCTGTCAGTGTCCTATCTGCACACGACCCCCACAAATTATCAAAGCCTTCATCCGACAGGGGAATGTCGACACGCTCCTCGTCTTATGCAGAGATGCTTCCTGCCCCATCGCCCAGGAAATGTTTCTTTGTCTCTCCTCCCTGAACTCCCCATCAGGCCTCCAGCAGAGACGGCGTCCTGTCAGCTGCAGGCACGTGTTTTAAGGTAGTGCATGAATGTTGCTCCACGATAGAACGAGTTGTGTACTAATGTTAGAGGAAAAGCAGACTTTGCATCGTTTTGGTTTAACACAGTTTAAAACAGTGCTGGAGTAATGTGAAACATTTTGCAGGAGTGTCATTGTCAGTAGTTCAATAGAGACCAAAAAAAGAACAATTAAGTGGACAAAGCGACTGGAAATATCAATAAACTAGAAAGGACGTCCACCAAGGACAACGGTGCATTCAGGTTCTGCTCCGATGGTCCCATTTACATTTTTGGGAAGCAGTTCTTCCGACTTTGGTGCATTCATGAGCTTTAAGTCGTGTAGTAGAAACAACATGGACGCTACAGAGAAAATGTGTTGTACTTCAAATAACACCTTGATATCTGTTTGAGAGTTTGAGTCTGATTTGAGGAGACGTTCACATTTTCTGATTATTCTGACACCCCTTGAATGCAGCACTCTCACCTTGTGAACAAAAGTGAAACATATTGCATGTATCTGGCCCGTGATTCAGATATGCTCCAAAACGTAAGGGGTTCCTTCCTTTGCCCATGCTTCACCGTTCCACCAAGTTTCGTGAAAACCAGGCCAGTAGTTTATAAAAATGTTTAAAAAACAGTCAAACAAACCGAGCCGAAAACAAAACCTCTTTGGCGGAGGTAATGAACAGTGTTTCTGTAGGAAAGGAGAAAGCCAGAATAATTGTGCTGGTGTGCTTTTAACGTGAATAACAAAAGCTTAACACAGAATGAAAAAACATCAAAAGAAGTTTTGAACTCATCAGTGATTAAAAAAACTGTATTGCCAATAAAAAAGAGAATTGGTAAGCGTGACATGACTCTATTATTATGCCGAATTTATCATGTGAGCTATTGCAGTACAGATACACCGACCCCCCTCAAACAGCCTTCATTGGGGACTCGTCACTTGAATACTCATTCTTTTATTTGCAAATATGCAGAATTACAAATACAAATGTGGATAAACTACTGTATGGAAGCAAAGGAAAGTGATTCACCCTTTAATCCACTTTGACTTCTGTTGTGCTGACTGGGAAGAGTTTTGAAAAAGTAAATTCAGAATTGAGAAATATGTATCCCAATTTCATTCACCTCCATTGATTTCTTTCTTGGCTGTTTTCTTTAAGGTGATCACTAACTGGAGGTCACCTTTTTATCGGCCATCACAGCTTATATAATATGTTTAAAAATGTGACAACAGCAGTGAGTCAGGACGGAAAGATGTCATATAAACTCATGGACATACATTGTGCACATTGTGTGCTTCAGTAACAACAGACTGATGCAACATGTCTGCACAGCAAGCGACCTTGAAAGAGACTCGTTCGTCTGTTTGCTCCCAAACTTGGCGAATGCACACCGCACATTCATATTTTTGTATCCCCTCCTCTTTCCCTACACCTTCCTTTGTCTACCTCGCTCATTTCAAGTCACTGTCTATCTGACTGTCTGTCGGTGTTTCCCTGTTGTTATTTTAGAATCCATCGCAGGGTATTTAGGTCACATGCGGTTTTCTAGCCCTGGCAAAGTATGAATAATGCAGACTTCTCTCATTACACCATGTGCTAACCCTCTGGATTGAAAATCAATGTGCACTCAAGTGGCTGGCAAGTGAATGGATCTAACTCGCCAGCCGCTCCGCTAAGAGAAGCGAGGAGAGCGAGGGCTACGTGGTGCACCCTAAAGGTTTAACAGCATCTCTATTTAAACAGGTTCCAAGCCTTTACAAGATACAATATGCTTTTCATCTACGAGAGGCGGAGTGTCTTCATTCACCGAGGGCCGAATGTGATGAGAACAAGGCTCGTGGGACAAAAAAAAGTGAGGAAAAGATTATTGGTCATCGACAATGCAGAGGAATGTCTGAAAACTGGACTATTGTCGGGGCCGTATGACGGATGGAAGAAGCGGCTGGGAGTTTTTTTTTTTTTTTTTTTACCCCCACTGTTTCCTACCTTTCAGTGCACTCCCTCCTACAGTTCAACCATAGTTCACATTGCCAGGAGTCTCCTCAGCACCCGCCCCCACCTTCCCCATGTAGCGCTGGGAGAATCCTTTGCATACATTCCACACATAGCCTAAAACGTGTTTACGACATGATCTACAGTTTGTCTCGACTTTGGAAAGGTGCCCGAGCTGCTGCAAGCAACAACGCTTACCCGCTGCGATCACATCGGCCAGGGGGTTTTTTATGGTGAGGTTTTTTTTTTTTTTTTTTTTTTTTTTTTATGGGAGAGACCCCCCGACATCTGGCACACATCTGGAGCTGTTTAATGAGAGGCTCAGTCTGCCGGAGTCTTTACTGCGAGCACACCATCAATCCGCTCCACTCTCCACTTGTCAAGATACTTCACCCCTCGTCTCCTCTCTGGCGAAAGCCAAATGATGTCGATACATGAATGATAATAGTCTGTGAGAAGCTGCAGGGGGGAAATAAAAAAAACTGAGTAAAACTAATTGGGGAAGGCTTCAGTTTCTTATGCTATTTAGTCCCCAAAGCAATAAGCAACCTGTGATCCGAGCCGTCTTGATTACAGAGCTTACTGTAGTTTATTGATATGATTTCATTGCCTCGCACCTCGGGCAGACCGAGAGCTTTTCTTTACCATGTTTGTGTCTCCGAGAGGATCTGCTCGATAGCAGGGAAACAATCGTTGCTGGGACTGAATCCAAGCTCTGTTTGGATTTATTTTTCAGGAAAATACATCGACTTCTTCGTCAACAAACAAGCCGGTACAATTCTTAAAGCGATGCTGGTGTTGTTAGAGGTAAATACCCAAATGCACATCTTAACGTATGGCCTCCCCTGCCTGTGGTCACAGTGCATTCTCCATGGTAGCCGCCCGTAAATCAAGAAAATGGCTCCTTTTGTATGTTCATTAATAGGCACAACATGCGTCAATACAAAACCCCAACTATTCTTTGAAAGGACTTTGATTGAAAGCCGGCCTTTTTAACAGCGGCATTCTTATTCTCGCCCTGTAGCAGCTTGTCTAGCTGTCCCGGCTCTTATTTATTACCCCTTGAAGATGAGACAATGAAAAAGCAGTTCTCAGAGCTCTGTTTGCACTGAGAGGCCCGCAGCACAAAGCAGCCGGAGAGCATCTCATTGTTCGACAGGGCCAGCAGTGATGCGGCTCGCTTCAAAGATCGCTTCTTTTTTGGTGGTGGTGGGTGGTAAGGGAGTGGAGGATGGGCTTCGAAACTAACCGTGAGGAGTAGATTTCATCACAGGAAGGGATGTGGGGGCAGGGAGAGCGGGGTGGAGCCGGAGATCCAGGAGTCAAACGCAGGCCAACGTGAACTTTCCGGTGCTAAATTTGGTTCACATCTATAGGAACTTTACTCCACCCAGGTTTGTGCCCTGCAGAGGATGCGAACACTTTAAAATATGACAGAGGCTTGTGATTTAGATAAATGATCGCAGGAAGTGTATCCCGCTGTTGAGGTGTTTTTATAAGAGTCTTAAGTGGCAATGCAAACAGAGCCTGCTGGTGGCAACAAAACGAGGAGCAAAGTCCAGTTTTCACATTTAATCTGGACTGGAAAAAAAAGCGAGTGGGAAACGAGTGGTATTCTTAAGCTACCCACAAAGAAGCTATTTAATGTGTGTCTGTGAGTTGTGCGTCTGAACCTGTAATTATGAGGCAGAGAGCCCAAGTCTGCACTCAGAGATAAGTTGGATGTTCGCTCTCATTCATAGAGAGCCAATGTGCTTTACTCTGCTAAACGGGCTACGGATACTCCACAACATGCAGCCGGACTCTGAAATACACAGATGGAAAAACATGGGGCATCAATGGAAAGGCACAGACAACACGAGTGCATATAAGCAATGTGCACACACTCTTATACTTCTTTTCAACTTGCAAGCAGTCTGGACAGTGAATGCAAGTGAATATATTGAAAGGATAATTCAGGTTTATTACAACTTGGGTCTTATTTTCACAGTTTTGGCAGCATTAGTAATAATAACACAGTTTTTTTTCCCCAAGCGTATTGCCAGTTTAAAACAAACCGCCCAGACTTCCGTTGTAATCCACCCATCGCATTTCACAGGCGCACTGACCCTCCAAATAAATTGGTTTAGATCATCTGGCTAATCTGCTGGCTTGTTTAGAACAAGTGTAATGGTATTGTTTCGGATAGAAATTGTCTTTGAAAGCCACAAAAATAAGATCCAAGTCGCGATAAATGAAAACGGCGCTGATATTTGACAGTTTTGCTGGTGTACCTAAGCAATCTGCTGCTGCTGTTCATACAGCATCACCTCCACTTCAGCATCCACCTGTAGGCTCTGAGTCTGCTTCTACAGGAGAAAGTTATTATCTCCATGCTGTGCTGTGCTCAGGCCAGTGTATTTATAGAGCACATTTCGACATCTAGGAAATTCAAAGCGCTTTACAAAAAAACATTGAAAGCATTAACACATTATGAAATGACATTTAAATAGAGCCAAGAGAATATGTATAAAAACAAGCCAAATAGATTAAGACAGGAATAAAAAAACAAGAATAAAAGTCAGAGTGCTGTGTGAGTTATGAATGATTATTTGATTTAATAAAAGGCAGCAGCAAAATCTGTTCTGAAAATCTCTGATATGAACGTGATTTCTCGGTATACTAGGCTGGAATTACCATTTAATGTTGATCTATGTCCCTGAGAAAAACAACAAGTAAATACAGAGGTCGTATGGGGAGGGTTCCCACAGACGCTCTGAGCCCTGCTGTCTCTGCTGTGATCCGTCACGCTGCGGCGTACACACCGAGCGGTTGTGACTGCGGTGCGTCGGCCTCGGTCGAGCCCTTTGCACAGCCCCAGCGCTGCACGCTATTTGGCCTCTGGTCACAACTTAGCTCCTAGATCATCAATTACATTACGCTGAGCACACTCAGCGAGTACGCGGCTGCTGGATGCATGCTTGTTGGTATAGCCAGGGCTGAAGAGATAGCTTCATCAGAACTGGAGGGCCGTCACATAGAGGCGGCTTTCTTCAGTCTCTCCATTTGCTGCTTGGCTTCAAGTTCCTGGCCTTCACCAGCAGCACGCACAACCCATGAACAGATCTCTCTAATCGAGCGAGTTTGTCTTGGGGGAAGGCCAGCAGACTCTGGGGCCTTTTTTTTTTTTTTTTGCTTGAGAGCACGAACAAAAGGTTGTTTATGTGTGAAGGCTGTCCTCTCATAGAGGGAGCTGGGTTAGCTGTGTCTGTTTGTGCCCATGCAGGCAGGCAGGCTTTGAAAGGCGCTAAGCCACATACTCCTGGGCTCAGTAGAACAGCGGCAGCAGCACAGTCGAGCTCCAGCGACTGATTAACAACCGCTGGATGCGTGGAGCTGAGGCAGAGAACAGCCGAGAGAGACAAAAGACAGACGCAGAACAAACGGCTCAGTGACAGATTGATAGTTTCACTCGCAACAACATTGTGCTCGACTGGTTCAACATCATTTTAAAAGACAATACATTATTTAAATGAAGGACACAGAATAACAAGGAATCATATATTGACTGGATATTGATTAAAGTTGATTCTGCATGCAATGGGTGTATGTCAGGACAGTCTCACAGAGGAAAAGCCTTTTTTTGGCCAGTCAAGCTATTTTCTATCTCGGGGATAATGACTCCCTTTATTCCCCGCTCTTAATCTCCCTCCCAAGGACTCTCGATGCCTGAGGCGAAAGACTTGACCTGGTGCCTTGAGCTGGTGAATGAGCCAGCTCCTCTAATACAGAAGGAGCTGGAAGCACCAGATCCTCTAATACAGAAGGAGCTGGAAGCACCAGTTTGTTTCTCAACATAGTTTGAAAAAAAAAAACTGAATATCGTTACCTTTAAGGGGTAAACAGGTAAAGCTAGTTAGGGCTAGGGTGAGTCAACAAAAGGGTTCTGAAGGGTTCAAAGAAAGTCCTTGGCGGGTCGTCAGACTGCGATGGAACCTGCCCCCCGCACACACACACACACACACACACACACACACACACACCTTTCCAACATCGGACTTGAGAGGATTGTTTCCAGCAATTTTGCCAACTTTTCGAAACTGGCCAGGTTTGCGCAGGTGTTGAAGTTGGCAGGATTTGAACTTTTCTCTCAGGCTTCTTATTCTTCACACAACAAGTTCCATCAATTTACTTGTGCAACACCAAGTTCCATACTCACTTTATTTGATCACATCTGAATCAAAGACCGTAAGATGCTGTTGAAAGCTCTAGAAATTGATAGTAAGTGTGCGTTGAGTAAAGAGGATTTTGTCCCCAAGGTCAACAATTACATTTGATGCTCAAAACATTTTTTATACAATAAAATGATCATTTTTAATATCTTATCCCTTTAATTACCTTGTGACCCATCAGATTTACGTCGAGACCCCTTGGGGGGCCTGCCCCCCAGGTTGGGAACCACTGGTCTCATGTATAGTTCCAGTTTTGTATGACTGTTTGGGGCATTTCAAATGTTTTAGAACTCAAAAATTATATGTTCCTCAATTAGTAAGGCAAACTGAAAGGTAAGCCAAAAAAAGAAGGACAAGAGGAAAATGGAGAATTGTAGGAAAGAGAAGAATGAGCGCAGCAGAGGGAAAGGTTGAGAGTGGGGGGGGGGGGGGGTGTTGGCCATCCTTTGGGCAGGGCTCTACTCCGGGTCAGTGTTGGACCTCAGGAAGGCCCTTCTGCATTCCTGTCCTCTGGGTGACCCCTCCTCTAGGGCCGCGAGACTTATTGGAGTAATCAGCCCCTGTCAGCACCTTGGTTATGCTGCATGGACTCAATCCAATAAATGTGAATGGGACGTGTAATAGCACCTGATGAAAAGTAACTTTGTTTGCACTGAAAGGAGTCCCTGCGAGTTTTTCCTTTTTGTCCTCTTTTTTTTCTCCGCTCTTTGTTTTGCTTTAGTATCAGGAATGGGAAACTACTGCATGTACAGGGGAGGCATGTGGAAGAGGAGCCCAAGTTATAAATCGTTATGGTTTTAAATTGAAAGAATAAAGCTCAGTAATAAGTTTCAGACGGATGCAACATTGTACAATGAGGAATGTTATAGGAGAAGAAACCCCAGTAGCATAAGTTCTGTGCTGGGAATGCTGATAAAGATGATAGATGTTAGTTTGTCTGTCCATGCGTCTATCCATCCTTCCAACACCGTCTGCATCAAGATATTGCAAAAACAACTGACAAGACTATTGACTTTTCTTCTTCTGTCACACGACAGCTCTAAAGGTGTGTTCCGACCATAGACTGAATATAAGAAGGGGACGAAGTCACTGTCACGTCACCCAGTGGTTTGAGAACTACCATTTTGAAGCCTCGAGTTTGCCGTTTAAGCCGTCGCCATCTTGGTATTTTGGATCCAGAAGTAAACGCAGGTGGAGCAAACTACAGCCGAACGCTGAACATGACATTTTTAGGCGACCAAAATGTTACAATTAACTTTCAACAACTGAAACACTGTGAGAGGGTAAAAGTTGTACGTCGAAAATACGGACAACAACGTGATAGCGACCTGTCAATCACAAGGTAGCCCCGCCCTGAAGCGTACCCTGCTTTATCGTCTATTTACTCTAAATGGGACCATAATTTACTGGTCATAAACAACATAAACTCATGTTTACATTGTTTATTGAGCTAACAAATCAAGTGAGAATCATTTTCTCATAGACTTCTATACAATGGGACTTCTTTTTGCAACCAGTAGAGTCGTCACTGCGGGCCATTAGAAAGAATGCAAGTTTATCCTTTTTACTGCAGTTGCGTGACTTTTGCTATAACTAGATAGTAATGCACCGACCCTGTGTGTGTGTGTGTGTGTGTGTGTGTGTGTGTGTGTGTGTGCGTGTGCGTGCGCGTGCGCGTGCCAGCTAAGTCTCCGACTGCTCTCACAACTCACCAGGAATTCTAGTTCTATCTATTTTTTTTCATCCAGTCTCTCCCTCTATTTTCCTCTCATGTTGATTATGGAATTCATAGCCCTGGGATAAACATGAATTATTTTGATTAAGTTGAAACATTTTAAACTCGTGCACACTCGGTTTCACCTCAGTTTCCCGACACTTTGTGCAAATTTGCATTAACTGTATTCACACACCCACGCATCTTTCCTTTCACTTTGCATGCAATCATGTCTATTGAGGTACCACTTACACTTTGTGGGCTATGGAGTGAAAGCAGCGTTGCAGCAACACAGCAGCAGCAGTAGCAGAAACTTTACTGGATGTGTTCAGCCACAATAAGTCAACACTCACAGCCCGATGCACAATCAATATAGACTTCAAGCCTTAAAATACACTCTGGTTTGCAGTTGCGTACGTAAAGTGTGAGGTTCAAACAGAAGTGTATCTGAAGTGTGTCAGATTCAGTCTGGAAATGTAGCTAGAATGCTTTCGGTGTAGACAGGGCGTTAAACTTTTATTATGTTCATCTATTGATGTGTAATATGTTAATATTTCATATCGTATGGACGAATACTTTTTCATTGTAAGACTTAATATAAGAAATCTGTTGTCATATATATTCTGTATGACACACGCTAAGTTTCTTTTAAAGATAAGTTAACTTAATCGTCTTTAGTTATTTGCCTACATGGGCAATAGCAACAGTTCCTAACAGTGATTTGAAAAAGTGGAGATGGAGGCCATTTTTTTCAACAGCTGAAATTCATCAATTTCATATAAAGTGATCATAATAAAAACAAGACAAGGAAAAAGAACTTTGTGTGCCTCATGACTGTACGGCGTCTGTGTTTGTTATGGTGTTATTGTGCTGTAATGTTTGGAGTCCTTCTCTTCACTCGCGGGGAGAAAACAGCAGAAAAAGGAGCACACTGAAAAGTATTGATTTTCTGGCACCGCCCTGCTTAGATTAAGAAATGCCAATACGAGGATTCCACCCCGACTCTGTGGTTCACGTCGAGTTCACTTGTCATTTTCTATAATTCTGACAAAATCAAGATGCTTAGCTGTGATGTAGTTAGCCATGCTGGGCCGCCCTAGGGCTTTCTGATTGAATTAGGCGTCTGTGTTCTGCCATTTGGTACCAGCCTGAAGTATTCACAACACTTAATGGGGACAGAAGTTATTTACTGTTTTCAAAGAGGGGATTTGAAAAAAAAAAAAAAAGAAATTAACAATGCTGTTTTTCATAAATTCAGCCATTAGGAGTGTCTCGGCTTTCTTACAGCTAATGTGATGTTTACTTTAGCCTAACAAGCCATGCTGCGACTGCCTGCGCACATTATACAGCAGCATACTTTACATGGTGCATATAAGTGCATGTTTGACTGTGGCTGCAGCACAGTATAAATGCTTTACAATTACAACCAGCATTTAGAATCTCGACTGGTCATTTTAAAGTGTAGTGTAGTAATGTGTAGATTTTTTTTAAAGGTAAGATAAAGTTTTTCAAGGTATGTATACAAGGTTGTTATAGTGGCTAAACTGCTGACAATTTGTTTTGTTTGTTATGAAAAACTATCCTAGCTAATAAATCACTTTAGGTTTACTGTTTGATTTAGGTTACACACACAAAAAAAAAAAAAAACTGACAAAAAACACCAAAAAGAAGCATTGGATCGAGAAAGAGAAGGAGGTTTTGCATAAAGATGGAAAAATAAAAAGACAGTAAATTAAATCTGACTTCAGCGAGTAGATAATTAATTATGTTTGCGCAAACGGTCTTTTTTCAGAGCAGACACTTTGACTTGTGACTGTAGGAAAAGTACAGGTGTTACTGATAACATTAACGATGGCTCTCAAGTGTCCCAGTAAACCATGAAAGTGTGACAGTGAGCCGCCATGAACAATACCAGGACCCTCATTAATCTAATGATTTAAACCTGCCGTGTCAAGATGTCTGCTGCTAAAAAGGCCTCTGGCTTTTAAGATTTGAAGGATTTTGTTCTGGACAGTTGCCTTACAAAAGTATTCTCAATATGTTGATTATATTACATTTTATTCGATTGTCTTCTTTTTCCACCGTGTTTCTATGTGTGCGAGTGCCAGTGTGTGTGTGCGTTCATGTTTGAGATAGTCATCAATAGAAAGAGAGTGGAGGGAGAGATTAGGCAACTTTGTGTGCTAATCCCTGTGAAATCACGGGCCCAGGGGTTGAGGTGGAGAGATAGGCGAGTGCCTCTCTGATCAGACGGGCTGTGGCTCACCGTGTGAAGCCGCCTGAATGCCCAGTAATCCCTCCCAGAGCCACAGAGAAGCCCGCCTGACTGATGGGCAGCTCCCCTCGCTGAAAACACCAGGCTTCTGCCTCAACAGTTCATCACGGCCAGGACTGGGAAGACTACAGGCGGGTTAAGGAGGTGAGGGCTGAGGTGACGGTTTAGAGAGGAGAGATGAGGAGAAAGTTGAGTTTGCTCTCAAATAAGCAGTGAAATATTTTGCTCTTGTGCTTCTCTTCTTTTGCCAACAGTCCTGCTTCCTTTCTGGATAGTTTTAATGTAAAATCCGTCCCTTTTTCATAGAAATAAAGACGAGTTAAAGTACCTGTATTGTTATTATCTACATATCTTTTTTCTGTTGATATTAATCAGTTGAGGTAACACAACAGTGATTCAACCCAATACGAGACGGTCGTCACAAGCAAAGCAACACTAGTCGTACTCCGTGCAATCACCTGTGCTGACTTGAGAAGAAAGTTTATACTTCACACCTTGGAAATAATAGTTTGGCAAAATAAATCATCAGCAGTCGGAATTTGGAGTCTGTTCGATGACTATCAGCTGATTAAATGGCCGTATTCAGTGGTTACCTCCACCCTTTTAATGCTTCAGACAGACAAGAACAGCAACGTAACACGTTGTAGAACTGAATGAAACATGACAAAACAACCTCTTGTTTAGGGAAATGGTGGTTTGGGTTAAATTAACTGCGATTGTAAAATTAAATTTAACGTTGTGTTGGGTTTTGCTATTTTCATCCCATCCATCCTTCCATTTCTTGCTGCTTATCTGATTCTTGGTCACAGTGGCAGCTTATCAAAGTACCCCAGACGTCCTCCTCCACACCTCCTGGGGGAATCCCTAATTGTTCCCGGGCTCGATAGGATTTGTACTCCCTTCTGTGTGTTCTGGGTCTCTACGCCTGAACCTCAACTGGCTCCTTTCAATATGAAGGAGAAGTAGTCTACTCTTAGCTAATTCCAGATATTTACATTTACATTTGTCATTTAGCAGACGCTCTTATCCAGAGCGACTTAACAGTGAACTAACTACAGGGACAGTCCCCTGGAGCAACTCAGGGTTAAGTGCCTTGTTCAGGGGCTCAATGGTGGCAGCCACTGGTATTGAACCTTCTGGTCCTCTATTTGGAAGTCTAACCACTCGACCACTAGACACCACCACCCTGGTGATATGTCAGCTATTCACACATAATACCTTTTGTTAGGTATTGATGTACAAACAGTTCATTTGAAGTAACGACTTCCATCGACTCCTGTCTCACGACTGACTGCAAACCATGACATCTGCATTTTAGAGCAGATTATACTCCAGCAAAGCAGGGTAACATAAAAAATTGTATTTTGATGATTGGCATATCTCAGTCTGAGGCTATGGTATCTTAGAGTCTTCCTCACAAGTGATATTCAGATTTAATTTGACATTGACGGCTGGCTGGACCAGCTGTCTTGGTGAAGCTCAGAAATCTGGAAGGAACTGCTCCTTGTTTTCAAATGTTGGTTAAGGTGGTACGGGCATCTGATAAGGATGCCTTCTAGATGCTTCCCACTGGGCTTGCTGGGCATGTCAAACTGGTAGGAGAACAGGGGGCAAACCCAGAACATACTGGAGGGATTACAGAGCCCATCTGGCCTTGGAACGTCCCCAGGAAGAGTAGGAGTTTAGGAAAAAGAAGATGTGGGCAATATTGCTTAGCCTCCTTGAACTGGACCTTTATAGACGGTGGGCTTATATGATTGCTTTCTTCATTCTCTCCATTCCCTGTTTGCAATTGGCCAATGGCGCAAATTTTCTTTTTTTTTTATAGCTCACCAAAGTTGGACTCTACAAGAAGGCCTTGTATAATAACCTTGCTGGAAAGAAATACACAGATGGGGATTCTATTGAAATGACATAATCTCGTTCCAAAGTTTAGCTGTTATAAATGCTGGAATGACAGAGACCTTAAGACCTGACCAATAACCAAGGTGGTCTGGGTAAACAGGTGATCTCTTTATAAGTACGGAGATGTAGTGAGTAAAAAGTATATATTAAAAAACTGAAAACAGATTAACACATTTCCAATAAAGCCTTTGCTGTAGAGTAAACAAACAAATTGTGTTAGACCGGTGATGACATTATATGGCATTATCTTTGATACAATATGGAGAAAAAATACACCCACACACTCATGCACATGCATGTGGTGACACACAGATACACACACACACACACACACACACACACACTCACGTATTTGATTGGAAATGAAAATGATCTGTCAGCCAGTGTTTTGCAGGAGACAGAAAAGTAAACAATGGAGGCAGTCACATTAAGACACTTAGACAGAAGTGTAATTACTGCTTCTCCATCGACCCAAATTTCCAGCAGGGGACCCATTGCTGAGGGTACTTAGGCTGTTAGGAGTAAATGAGCTCACTTTATTGCCTTCTAGTTTGTAATGGGTCTCTCTCCCATACCTCTGGCCAGCGGTGCACGTCTTTAACCAATCACAATCAGCCCGCACAGTCAATGTTTATTAGCTATTGTCTTGTACTGAGCAGACAATAATGTGCACTTGACTTGAAACGCCCTGTCATGACCACGGGAGGCTCGTGCTTATAACTTCAACTCAGCGCAGCTCAATCTCTAACTGTGCAGCCGAGGTGGTTTATTACATCTGTTGATCCATGTCTTCCACGCAGCAGCCAAATGAAGACATTCATGCATGTGGTTGGGCTTTTGTTTCTAGGTTTGCCAGTCAAACATCTACAAAATAACTGCAGCGCGTACTTCTACTGCGAAGTGTCACCAATACTTTGAGACGGTAATGAGGTGTAGCGTTTTACCATCAATTCATTAGTATCACATGTGCCACATCTGAAAACCTTTTACTATTTTGATGACGTTTCTTTGTGTTGTGATTTCCCAAAAAAGTGGTTTCCAAAACAAAACATGATAATGACGTGAGAGAGGCTAATGAAAGTATAAGAATGTCAATCAATGTGATAAAATATGACAACAGAATTGATAGATAAAAGGTACTTAACTCCAACCTTTTACAATTTGTCCTCTTACCTGCTAGCTGTTTATACTATAACATCTCTGCACTCATTCTACTCCACTATATTATTTTAGTTTTATTTTGTTGTTGTTTATATCACAATTAGACATATTGATAACAAAATGCTCGGGGCCAGGCAGCACAAGCCTGACACTATGAGCTGGATTGCCATTAAATGTGGTCAAATATGTAATTGGTCCAATTGGTTTAACCACCAAACACCTGCAAAAAACGACATTCCAATCAGCCTCAGCTGTACTTTGTTATCTGCTAAATTTAGCTAATCTTAGCATGCTAAGACGCTAACTAAGGTTGCAAACATCGTAATAAATTACCTGTTAAACTTGCTACTAAGCATGTTACCATTATCATTTTGCATGTTAGCATTCTAGTTTTAAGCACCGCTGTAGCGTGGCTGTAGACTTTCAGTCTAAAGATTCAGTCAAAATTGTATTTTGCAAGTAAGACGTCGTCCATTAGCTTTTTCTTTTATGTGAGCTTTAAATAATAATAGTTGATAATACACAAATGTATATATTTTTTGTTTATTTAAATTCTTCCTAGGCTTTTCTGCTGTGACTGCTTTTTCTTGTCTTTCGGCCTTTTGAAAGCAAACAAAAGCTAAAAAAAGAGCTGGGGCAACTAATAACTAGCTTAAAGCTGTAAAAAGTGAAAGCAGGGAGAGCTCAAGCCCTTCCTGCCATAGTGAACCATGAGGAAACAGAGCCCACGGGTGGATGTTGGTGGTGGGAGATGACAACCAGCAGCTGCAGAGACTGACCTGTTGATGTGCGAGTAACAGATTTGCTAAACTCTATTGCAATATACAACCTCAGCTGGTCCATCAGCTGATGCAGAACACACCAACACTGTCGTTGTCTGCATGTAAAGCTCCCTGGCTTTGCATGATTAACATTCTTGGAGCTAATGGGTTCATGTAAAATGTGGTCTTAATTGTGAGAAATTAAAATGCTACACTTAAGCCACCTAACAGCTCTGGTTTGCTACATTTGTTGAAACCAAGGCAAATATTTTTTTAGCTGCGCTAGCAGCCGTCGTGGTTCCAACAGGATGAATCCTGATGACTTTTCCTCTAGCGCTTGACATTTGTGGTTGTTGACATGTTCGCAACAACCGGATGGATGGACTGTCATGAAATGTAATTTGTCCAAGACTTTGATTTGTGACCAAATACCTGCAAAGTAATAACATTCCCAGCAGCCTCAGCTGCTTGGTCGTGTCTCGATGGTACAGTAAGCCTGGATTTGCAAACTCTCGCGAGACTCGCTCGTAGGGGGAGTTGTAACCAGGCTATGTTGTGACAAACAACCACCTGACAGCAGTTTAAGCACGTTTTGAGAATAGATGACTCCGGCACAGTTTAATAATGCATCAACATCCTACTTCTGTCTTTATGAATGTTACTGACCTCAGACGGTCTTCCTCGTCCCGGAAACAGCCTCACGAATTGCATTTTTGTTGTCTCTTGTATTTGCTCGTTAGTGAATTCTGAGATTCACACAGCAGTTTGACCTGCTGGAAACAGCTGAGATCATCGATCTTAATGCAATTTAGGAGAGCAGCTCAAAAGGCAGCAGTGACAGCAGCATTAATCATGAAATGAATCACAAATTGTTTCTGCTGTTTGACACCACTATTCTCCTGGTAACTAAAATATTTCACATTGTTGTTAGGCTGCTATATGTCATACATCCGCTCCTTTCCTTTTTATGACCTTCAACAATACGAGTGGATTCTATTATATTGTAGATTTAGTTCAGGGCTATTTTTCAGTATTACAGCTTATTATAATCCTGTTGGACACACATACTCAATTACCCACTGAATAGTCATGAGACAGGTAAAATTAGGTTTAGTTTAAGGTCCATACATTTCACGCAATAGAGTGGTGCAGGAATGAGTCCTAAAACCCCGATTTCCGGTTACCTTGTCTCAAAGTCGATGGATTTTTAATGGGTTTTTGGTTAAATGCCTGACAGAAGGTTGGTGGTTAACACAAATTTAAGAGATTTTAATGTAAATAGCCCACTTGTGAATTTCTGAAGCTTTTGCGCATCTTAAAAACGGAGGTTGCTAACAAGTGGCTGAATGAGGCGACTAAACGTCATCACGCCGAAGACGAGTCCGCCTTCATCTTAGTGGTGTCATGTGACCATGGTGTAGTTAGTTCATAGCCTAACGTTAGCTTTTTTACTTGCGATTGAATTTACGCCTCCAAAATCATAAAAGTTGATTTGTGAAGATTATTCTTCTGAACAAAACGTTAAAGTATCATAAACGTGTGTTTGCCACAGAACTTATTTACTATTATAATCAAAGATCCAATGGAGAAAAATCACATTTGGCTTTTTGTCAAGGGAACCAGTGCGATGCTAACTTCCCGGGTCGGCCTACAAAAACACGTCATCCCTGCAGCTCTCTATGGAAGTTTTAACATTTGAAATATTGTATTAGGATTTTTAGGCCAAGGAACATTAAATCTAGTTCCAACAAATGTTGAAGGAAAACATCTGGATTGTTGAACTAAAACAAACCATCAGTGTAAACTTGTCTGTCATCGGTCATATCACTTACGTTCTTTGGCACGAGCCAAATGCTTTTGGAGCCAATGGCTGTCGTCTGTAACTCGGAAACACGTTTCACGTTTTTGTGGAAAACAATAGAGCATAGAGCATAGAGCATCGGTGATTCTATCGGATTGTGATTCAGCCACAGAGTTGAAAGTGTGTATCACATCATGTTCTGATTATATCCATCATGAAGTCACAATGTTTTCATAATGATCCATGTTATGACTCAGTACTCTATGAAAAACATTGGATATAAATGTTGTAAAAGAGGTTTATAAGGTCACCTTTCATACTAAACACCTTTTCAATGTGCTTTTCTCAATCATAGTTTGCACCATTTTACAATAATATAGCAGTTGAGGGGAGGAAATAGCTGTCCATAAGAGATCAACTGACAGCGTTCAGTCTGGGTTTTTATTATTGTTGAAATGTATTATTGTCTGAGTCCTTTGCAGAAGGAAGGGGACGCAGAGAGCTCCCCTCGGGGTCGGGGGGTCACAGGGAGCTGGGGAATTGCAGGACTGGAACTGACTTCCTATGTTATCAGACGACGACTTAACCAAACACAGTCACACAATCGGCGGGAAGTGTGTTTGAATTTCAGTTGGACTTTAAAGGTAGCCTGTGAAGTGTTTGACCACTAGTATCGCTATGGAGCCAGTTTTATTTATTCTACTGACTGGCAGTTTGTCGTATATTGATCACATCGGTGTGGTTGAAACGCTTACTTTCGGTACCCTCTGAACATGCTCCTGCACGGAGACGCCACAACAGTGGTAGCAACCCGACTAAAATGTAGCAATGCGCCTCGACAAAAAAGGTGAGAGAACGGAAATAAGCTGATTGTGCACTGTACATTTCTTGTTGTTCTTTCACTTCTTCCTCTGAAGACTGTGATGATGCGATTGAAAACAAGACCAATATGTAAGTGAACCATAAGGTAAAGCTTTTTTTTGGTTTCGTTTCTAGTTTAGTCTAGTTTCTAGTTTTCTTTATAATAGAAAAGTCATATTTTCTACTGCGCTCAGTTGGAAGAGTTGAAGGTAAATCCTCCCTCACACACCTTCTCACTTTTCTCAGTATCTCAATGTCAAACTTCCTGTTGTTTTGTGTATCCTTCACGGTGTCTTTTTTGTGATGGGAAAACTGACTTTTTTTCTGGCTTTTTGAGCAGGCAGCACTTATAAAACACTGCATATTATAATTTTTACTAACTTTTGGGTGTCGAAGTGAGGATATGTAGTCCCGCTGCAACAGATGCAGTATATTTTATAAGGTATAAAAAATGTAGTATACAAATGATAAATCTTTTCAGCCCTTTGGGTTTCCTTGGTTTGTGATTTTCAGAATAAAGCACTCAAACTCACTGCTTTATTCAGGCTCACAGCTTTGTTCAGTCTTCCTACAGAGGAGCTAAAGCTCTTTGAATGAGGGAGCCAAAAAATAATACGGCATCTTTTTCCTTTCTTGTGTATTTTTCTTGGCAGTGTTAGGGGTCAATAGCACAATACAAACTTTGAAGGACTTTATTTATTGTGTTTTTTTCTTTTTTGACATGGTCTGTTTTGTTTTTTTCTGCTGCAAAAAAAAAAACTGCTTCAAATGGTCCACTGATGGATGGGTCATCTTTAACTGTAGTGAGTATATGAATTAATGCTTTAAATGCAACAACAAGCTGTTAACCATCTGCCTGCTCACTCCTCTACATAGACACTAAACAAAGAGAATATGAATATTTTTAAACCTTTTATATATCTGTGTGCAATTCATTTTTAATACGATTTAAAACGTTCTAAAATGGGAAGGTTTGTAAATCCATTAATACTCCTGTGCTGTTTAAATATGAAGATTTTAATGATGCGAACTGAAATTAATCCTAATCTTCAGTTTCATTATGTGTATCATGTTGCCTACACAAAGGCATAATTCTTATGCACGCTTTGGAATTGATACACAACCCGAGTGGAAAATATATTTGCTTCTGCCGCGCAGCTTCAATTAAATTACCAATAGGCTAAGTGCAAGTGTAACTAAATATAGCTATTTGAACGGGGTTTGACCCACAGATGAATTGTGAGGACCAAATACAGCTCTGCTCATAAATATGATATTAAATAGGTGTTTCTTGTGGAAATGGGAATTAAAAGGGTACCAGAAGCTGCAGATTAGGTGGTGAAATTGTCCACTTACTGGCCGCGTTGAAGCTCAGTACAGAGTGAAAATAGCAGCCGCTGCATGTGTGTCGTCCTCGAAGCTGTCAGGCTTTACCCGGCCTTATTAAATGATCAGCTACGCTGTGTATTGTCACAGCCTGGTGAGTTTTGGCAGCGGTGGCCACGAGCAGCGGAGCACTGATGCCAAAAAGCGGCTTATCTTGATGGATGGGTTCATTATCACCTTCTAATTACAGGTGGATTTTCAGGTGTATTCATTACCCGCGCCGACCGGGGTTGTGTGTATGTGTGTGTGTCCGGGGGTTACTGTTACATCGGCTGAACTGCAGGGGGTCAGCTGGTGTGTGTCGGGGGGGTCCAGGGGTTTCTGTTTCAGCTCTGCTGTAGACTCTCTGCAATATTCATGAGCTCTGTGGGGATCAGTGTGCTGTGCAGCGCTCAGGCCACCGCTCCCTCTCCAACTGCCTTCTTTACTCCATCAAACACTATCACAAGTGTCCGCGTGCATCTGGCTTTCAGCACACTGACTGCTGTATATGTTCCCTATAGCCTGCTGTATATGCTGTATATGCTGTACATGACACTCAGCTGGATACTCAACTTGAGTCATATCAGTTGAGTCACTCAACTTTTCTTCACACAAACAGCTGATGGTGTTATTTATAAAATTAGATATCTAAAGGGGTTCCTCCCTTTTATTACACTTGCCAATCAATAGCCAACATTTTACACTAGTTGTCCTTTTGAAATATAACATTAAATAGCTAAATGTATTCAGTTTCAATAAGTTTCTGGCCACTTGGGGGCAGTGGAAACAAGTTGGGAACATTACATTGACATATCATCACTTTTTAAACAAACATAGAGCAACATTCACTACATGCAACACCCTTCACACTGTTTCATTATTTCCACATTGTCATTTACAGTAATACATTGTGATTATGAAAAAATTGATTATAGCTTTAAAGGTTATTTTAAGGGGGAATCCAGCACTTTAGTTTCACACTTTCCTTAAATTGGGGGATTCGTTAGAGAAGAAAAGACTCGTCCAAAGTGAAGCATCATAGTTTAAAATTTAGTTCCTAATAATGTTTGACTCCAAAATATATTGCATTCTGCATTTCCCATAATGCAACTCCATAAAATCTCTTTGTAAGACCCTCTCTACGTGGGAAACGCCCATGTCTTTCCAACTCCATGCCCCCAGGTTATAACGGCTTCCTGTTATAAATTCTGTCTAAGACTCTCCTTTCGAGCAGCAGTACCCTGTCTCTCTGAGGGTGAGCAAACGCAGTGTTCATGCAGAGGACCATGGCCTTAGACTCTCATCCCGACTGCTTCACATTTGACTGCAAACCACCGCAGTGCGTGCTGAAGGTCACGGTCTGATGAAGCCAACGGGACCACATCATCGGCCAAGAGCTGAGAAGCAATTCTGAGGTCCTATCCATGAAAATCACAAACAGAATCAGGACGAGGGACGACCCTGGCAGAGCCCTAAGCCCGCTGAAAACGTGTTTGACTTCCTGTCGAGAATGATATAGCTATCACTCCGGTTATAAAAGGACCAAATGGCTTGTATCAATGGTTTCGGTACCCCATACTAAAGCAGTATCCACACAACAAAGGTCGACTGGATGGACAAACTCCTATCACCCCTCCCTTCAAAGGTAAAGAGTTCCACTGTTTCATGGCCAGGACAACCTCTGTGAGTCCCCCAGTGTAACTGTAGATTCCCTGGGTGGTATCCTCTCCAGGACCCCAAACAGACATTTCTGAGAAGACAGTAAGGCAATATTTGTTGAAGCTTTTAACTGGGGTTTCTCAATTCTGAGAAAATAAAATTCAGATTTTGAATCGGCTCAGCCTTGTGTGTCCTCCTCACTAAACTATGTGATTCTCTGCATTTAATTAGGAGCATGAAATAAGTGCTGAGGTCCCTGATGAATATCATGTGTAGGCCTACATAAAAGAGAGGAAGCTCTAACAGGATTTCTTGTTCAGCATGGGCTCCACAAATTAAAGGAAAACATTAATTGAATAATTAATGAAGTATTAATGAATGCATGTTTAAGTGAGTGGACACTAACAAGATTCACCTCCCAACTCCCAAACTCTGATACTCCCTAAGCTACTCAGCTAACCAGGAATCGATGTCTTTCTTCCTTGTTGTTCAAAATGTATCAACTGAAAAACATGCACAGGCACTGATCGTGAAATTATATTTATAGCTAACTAGCATGGCTGGTCGGTTGCGTGTTCAGTTTGCAGTGAGCACTTTGCTGTTAAACTGGACCACTGTTTCGCTTCAGATGATACCGCTGGGCTCCAAAAACACAAACGCTGCCAGGTGTATGTGGCCTTTGCCAAACAAACCTTGCATTACTACAGAATAAAACATAATTGTTGGTAAAAACTCAAATTGAAGCATTAAATAAATCTCACTTTTAATTTTAGCCAACATGCTAGCAGCAGGGCTGTAGGAATGGCATTGTTCGTTAGTCGTGCAGTGCACGAAATTTTAAGCAAACAAAATGTGTCATCCTGAAGAGGCATGAATTTCAAAAGTTATGGCGAATTGTAATGACTCTGGTGATATCCCGTGAGCCTCAGCTGTAGGCTACTATGTTTTAAGTGCTAATTAGCAGTGTTAGCGTGCTAAAACTCCAAACTGAGATAGTGAACAGGCATTAACACAATGCCATGCTAATGTTAGCATTTAGCTCAAAGCACTGCTGAACCTCACGGAGCTGCTAGCTTGGCTGTAGACGCTTGTTCAGAGGATCAGGAAGTATAAGTAAAAGTATCAATATATCAAGTATAATACAGTACTTCTTCTGCATATAAAACCTATAGTATAATGTACATCCACAAAATCATCACAAAATCCTTTCATGGAAGAGAAGCCAATGAACTACGCTGCGCTACTTGAGTACGTAATGAATTAGCTAAACATGTGTTTGGGACCTACTGCACATAGGTACAGTATATGTGAGACTTGGAATATGCTGGACAAAGAAATTGTAAAAGATTTTAAAACAGATTTTTGATATTGCTTTGGCATCGTTCCGATGTTGACAAGTGGAAACGGTTCCCACTTTAACAAACTCTTTTCTCTGCTTTAGACGACAGGGAGTGGTGGTGGTGGGACGGTAGATTGGGGAAAAATGTAAATACGATTTTTGGAGAAAGTATTGTTTTACCTTGATAAATGTCTCGAACAGCCAAGACAGGTGTTTGGATGTGGATCATTGGGGGCCAACAGCTCAAATAACGGGGGGAATCCGCCCTATATGTCGCCTTGACAGGTGAATTTCTATCGAACACCTATAATTTCAACCAGTTTTTTTTTTTTAAAGACATGTATTCTTGTCATCAGCAGACAGGCGTGTGGCCCTTGGGACACTAAAGTCATAGTAAAAAAGAAGCATTATTGGTGGTTTAACAGCCCCAAAAGGTGGAATCTGGCTGCAGACTGGCACCCCTGGAGGCCTTCACCTCTGTCATAATGCCAACGGGAAACATTGAGCTGATATCACAGCTTTCTGTAAAAGACTCTAATCAGCAGCAGGATTTTATGTTGTCTTAATTTGGGACTGAATGTTGTGTTTTTGGGACATTTTCTTGTTCAAATGTCTATCAGACTGTCGTGGACTTGCATGTTATATTCTTAATCGATTACTTATTATGACCTTACATTAACAGAACACAAGCATCTCTACATTTACAAATGCTCGTCAATATAACCGTGTTATACCGTCTCACCTGTAGTGCTCCTCTCAAGCCATTATGTGGCAACACATAAGCATATAATGCATAATGAGGGCATAACGATAAGTATAATCACAACATGATTTAATTAACATAATGTGCGTAGTATGTAGGAGGTTGAATGTTTAATGGAGCTGCTGGACATTTAATGACATGATGATATAGTCATTCTATGATTACATTCAAAGAAACAGATCTTTGCTCTAATGGTCATATCTGAGTGATTATAACGCATCACAGTGTCGGTCACATGGTACTGAATGAGGCACTACTAAGTTAAGAAGAGTAAATGATGAAATGGCGGAGCTACTTTATGCTTAGACTCTTGGTGTTTTCTGTCCTGTGACTCTATTATTAGCATAAGATGCTGCAAATCAGTGTGACGTCTCAGTCAGGAAGTTTCCCAACATATTATATCATTTGTCCTGCAACATCTGCAACTGGAGCTTCTGAGTTTTTTTTACTTTTGGAGCGTCGCTTCATGGCACGGCAATATTAGACTTTCAGAGCAAGCGCTCTGAAAGTCCGGCGACGTAGTATAAAGAGCCAGAAGTCCATGTAGTGAGGTCGTCGGAGTGCAAACAAAAAGTCAAGCGATGACTCATTTACGTTGACTACTTAACTTACGAACATAACTTCATTTGCTAAACAAACATCTTTATTTCAACCAAGTAGTTTTGTTTGAATTCACAATGTTCACCACGTGTTTAAAGCTGCAGCCGTACGTCCGCATGTGACAAGTTGGGAATGAGAACGACGTTAAATGACGTTAAATCAAAAAGCTTCAAATGCGTAGACACATTATACGCCTTCCCATGAGATCACATCGATTCAAACCAATACGTTCTCTCTTGTCACATACGGACGCTGCAGGGTGGACATGCTTCACGTTATGAATGCAAAGAAAACTACTTAGGTTTAGGTTACAAAACACTTCTTGGTTAGGTTTAGGAAAATGTCATGGTTTGAGTTCAAATACGTACGTTTGTCGCGTAACTTAAGTCACGTACATGCCGTTACACGCGTGACATTGCACAACTTATGTAAGTTAACTTACGCTCTGATTTAAACATAAATAGGTTTTTAATGTGATTAAAATTGCCACTGCATCGCCGCATAACAGCAGTAGATTTTCATGTGAAATTAAAGGTTGTGAAAAGTTTTCTTTTCAATATAAGCAGTAAAAATTTAAATAAACTTGAACTATTAATTTTTTTACTCAATGTTAAAAATTCCAAATAGTAGAGATTTTAATTACTTTAAGTTTTAAACTGATTTACAGTTTATTCTGTAGCTAATAAAACAGCGTTAAGCTGCAGCATGTGATCGTGTTTCTTAGAGAGCGGTTTACAGTTTTAATCACAGTATATGTGTATATTACTGTACGCATAGCACAACTCCATCATGTAACTGCCTTTTTAATAAAAGAAGTTTTTAATAAAAGAAGTAATAACATAGAATAATAAGTATGCTAATGAGATAACAAACAGCGTATGTCGTGAGTTAATGACTATTTAGTAAACTGTATTTTTAAGTAAGAAGTTTAGAACTCAAAATAAAGAATTAAAAGTTAGTTTTTTTCTGGCCATAAGCTTTAAAATCAATATGTTTTCAAACTATTTAAAGGAGAAAACTGATTGTATGTCTTCCAGTCCGCTGCAGGCCACAGGTCACTTATGTTCTCCTGTTTGTCTTCAGTCTGTAGTCTGAAAAACTGCAATTCTGTATTCAGAGTAAAAAAAGCTCAGTGGAGTAATAATCTGTTACAAGTCAAAGTCCTTACATACACTAGTATAATCAGCATATTTTACTTAAAGTATGAAAAGTGCTCATTACGCTGCAGAATGGCCCTTTTAGAGCCTTATATTGTTGTAAGGCAATAAGGCAACAACTAACCCTAACCCTAACCCTATACTGCATAAGCATCATGTTAATGTGTGTGTGTGCGTGTGTGTGTGTGTGTGTGTGTGTGTGTGTGTGTGTGTGTGTGTTTTGTCTTTTGTTTTTTTTCAAACAATGATTCAATCCACCTGCATGACCTTGCTATTTTAAAATCCATGTAAAAAGAATGTAGTGGCGCAAAAAAAGTACAATATTTCCCCTGAAATGGAAAAGAAGGAAAAGAAGTATAAAGATGCAGGAAATGGTAATATTTTAGTGTTATAATTACTCAAAACTGTACCTGAATAGTGCTGTGGAGTAAATGTAAATTCATAAAAATCATAATATTGCATATGTCTGTATTTATATATTTTTTGCCGCATGAACTTTTCTTATAATACAATTACATTGCAGTTATATCACTATGCTAAATTATACTTTATTTAAAATAATTTAGTGGCATGTAAAGTTGCGGGCAATCACACTCGTGTCACAAATGTGTGTCTTTCTCTTATTATTATTATTATTATTATTAATATAATGTGCCATTTTTTGCTCTCCAGTAACTCAGAATTGTGTTAGCTACATACACTAAATATATACAGTATATATATATATATATATATATATATATACTGTATATATATAAATGCTTTAATGCAGAAGTGCTTTAAATCTCCATGAACTAATATCTAACTCTACCAATACATTAACATCAATGAGTTTTCATCCAAATATCATCATCAGTGTTTACAGCAACATGCTTTTCAAGTTGTATTTATATTTATTATTTTGGTAAGGTGTGCCAGGCTCAACCACATCTGGTCTTGTGTTTTTTTGTATATGCAATTTGTGTAAAATGCAACAAAAAAACAAGTTCAGTTGAGTTAAATCTTGTACAAACCTTATATATATCGTGATCTTGTCATTTTTTATCAAGACTTTGTGACATTTAGTGAAGAGTCAAACAGGATGCTCCCGAAATGTCAAAATAAAGTTTCCATCTGAAATAAAGTTTCCATTAAAATAATGTTTCCTTTAAAATGACTCTGACCAGATAACAATCATCCGTCCTGTCTGTCTGTCAGCAGAACTGTGGGACACAGACTTAGTTGTTTATTTATTTACTCTAAGTAAATTATAATTTTGTAATAAATATATAAATACATAAATACGTTTTGGAGTTCGCCATTTATCTCTGGAGGAATGGGCCATTTTCCTGTCACTGTGCGTAAAAAGCAGCAGCCTTCACCGCGCTCAGCTCAAGCTGTAATAATAATACTTCTTCTGCTTCAAATAAAAAAGCTTTTTTCAAATTTCGGGGACAAATGTTTAGCTCTTTCCAAGAAAAAGACAGAAAAAGATCTTTATTATTTTTGCCCGCCTGCGTTTCTTCTCTCCGCCTTGTTCCGCGCTGCGGAGCTGCAGTGATGTCAGCCTGCCCGGGTCATTTGAAGGTCAGCAGCCTCGGAAGGGTTCATAGAAAGTTCACTCGCATATATTAGGCAATTCAATCTTTCATTCTCTGTGGCAAAACTAGTTGGAAATGAGCTGCACGGGGGGACGGATAACCCATTCGTCATCGGAGAGGAGAACGTGAGCTTTTTAAACGCGGCTCGTGTTATTTTTGAGAATAGAAAAGAAAGATCCTCCAGTTGAGGCGGGCTCCACCGCTGCCGGGAACCAGGACGGGGCGAATGAAAACACGTCGGGATATTATTATGTTTATTATGAAGAAGGAGTCCCGTTCACACGTCCGTGGCAGCGCGCCGACTGGACACGCCGCGGCAAAATGGCAAACGAGCATTTAGAAGAAGCCGTGGAGCATTTTAGTCCGAAATAATTCATGATTCCGGTGCGGGACAAGGGAGAACAAGAGGAGCGAAATCGGCCGTGCCAAGAAGAAGAAGAAGAAGAAGAGGGAGGAGGAGGAGGAGAAGGAGGAGGAGGAGGAGGAGGGGGGAAACAGCGGAGTTTGATGGAGTTGTATGCGCTTATGCCGGTGATATTTATCCATAACGCACAAGACTAGTTGAACGACGCGCCGTCATCATGTTTGACTGCATGGACGTGCTGGCCGTGAGTCCCGGGCAGATGCTGGATTTCTACACGTC
This sequence comes from Bovichtus variegatus, assembly GCA_943593645.1. Lineage (NCBI taxonomy): Eukaryota > Metazoa > Chordata > Actinopteri > Perciformes > Bovichtidae > Bovichtus > Bovichtus variegatus. The sequence continues at coordinate 1,228,149 of CALSCE010010855.1, read as the reverse complement.
CAGCCCGTCCTCCTGCATGCTGCAGGAGAAAGCTCTGAAAGCCTGCATCAGCGGACTGGCGCACAGAGAGTGGCAGCACCGCCGGAGCGCACACTGTAGGTCCAACTTCATCATCTCTTATTGTTGTTGCTGTTGTGCTTATTAAAGCTGTGGGGGTGATGGTGCTGGCTGACTCGCAGCAAGTTGACAGAAGGGGCCCGCAGGTGTGATAATTACTGTGGAAGTGGTGATTAGATCGTTTGGATTCAGACAAATGAGGGAAGTGTCCTTTAGGAGTTGTAGGGGAACTCTTGGGAGCGGGACGTGTCATAAAAATATATTAGGAGGAATAATTCCCTATAAACACAGTGGGGACAACTCAGAGGCATGATGCGGTGTAATGTTGTCTGAGAAAATAAAATAAAAAGTTAGTTTTTTGATTAGTAAAAAAAAAAAAAAAAACTACAGAACTTTCTCCCAAACGTCATATTTCACTCCTCCGTGCGCCGTCACTCACAGAGCACAGCCGCAGCTGATGCGTCTCAGAGCTGCAGGAATGCGGAGAGTCTCCACCTCCTCCCCGGCCGCACATGAAGAGCAGGGCCGGCCTGACGAGCCGCGAGTCGCGAGCCGCGCTCCGTGACACTGATTGAGATAAATGACCCCGCGGACTTTTCTCCAAGATTATCGGGACATGACAGCCTCGCGCCTTTTGATTTGGCCAAGGCTGATCGATGGACTGCTGCTAGTGTTTATGTCCAGGAGACTTAAGTGGATGCTTTTAAAAGCAGCTGGGAATATTAGAAAGTAGAGAGGAAACGTGTAGGCGATCATATTGACAATCATTATTATAATAATAACAACAATAATGCAGATGTGGAATGTTTTGTAAATGTCCTGGCTGGAGGTGTCATGACATTTATTGTGGAAGATGCATCATCCTGTGGTCCCCTCCCTGTGTGCTCATCAGGCACTTGTCAGTGTTTGTTTGTTCCCCCCCCCCCCTCCCCCCAGCTGCTCCAGTGATTTATCCTCATCTGATAATGACCCTCCAGCTGTCATTCCTCAGGAAGTGTTTGCTCAAGGGCATGCAGTCAAAAGAGGCTCTCACCAGAGGAGGGAAAGTGCAGGAATGACAGCTGCCATCTTTAACCTGAGCTGCTTTGATGAAGATGACAGAAAAACTTGCAAAACTCGCAATTAATTTGTGTTTAAAATGTCAGAACATGGTGAAAAATGCGTGTCGCATCACAAGAGCTCGAGGTGGCATCTTTAAATGACGCTTTCTTCCCAAGCAGCCTCAAGAACAAACATTAAATTAATACTTTACATGAGGAAAAGAATCATCACGTGTAGGAAGCTGCAACCAGCAAAGTTATGCTTAAAAAATACAGCAGCGAGCAGTCGTTTCTTCTTTTATGGTAATCGTGATGTTAATGCTGGTGCGTGCACATAATCAAAAGCGATGGGGAAAGTTATTTTATTTAACTTTAACTAAAGCTTTTTTATTCCCGTCATGCGCTCACCAGAGTTCACTAAATGTATGAAAATGTATTTGAAAAATCGGGACACATTTTTATCATTTTAAAAACTAAAGAAATGGGATTTCATCTTTGCAGACAAACCGCCTACTTTCATCTTGTCCATATCATTTTTCTATATTATTTTACAATTCCTCAGACACTTGTGCAATTACAGGCTCTTTGACTCCCAAAGCACCTGTCGAAAATCTTTTTTTTTTCTTGTTATGTGGATATTTCCTGTTCAATTGTTCCATTACGTGTTCAATTATATTTTCTGTCATTTGAAATTCCTCTTATAAATTGTAGATTATTTAATTTCTTTCATAACGGTCAGATTATACAGGTACTCCTGTCAACACGTGGTCAATATCTGCTTATTCTCACGTTTAAATGTTATGGATGTTATGAGCAGCAAGCGATTCATAAATAGTTTTAGTTTTAGTTTTAAGTCGACCAGGAATTAGTGGCAAAAACATACCTCAGAAATTAATCACCTATACAAGCGCTTAGCAATAAAGCCGCCTAAGGTTTATTAAAAATCCTTAAAAGGAACAGTTTACTTTTATAAAAGCTTAAATTATAGGATTCAAACATAATTGTGAATATGTAGATTATTAGGATGAAATTATAAAATTTTTGGCCTGATTTTAATTTCAACAGTTGTTTTTTTTTTAAATCCATAAATACACATATTTATGGACAGATTTAAGGGCTTAAAGTGGAAGTGTGACTCCATACTGTCGGTTTAAACAGTCTTAAAGGTGTAAACAGACTTTAAAAAGCTGTGTAACTTTTACTTTGAAGGTACTGAAGACACTAATTCCATTTTCCTTATTATTCCTTATTAATTATCTTGTTTCAGTTGTTATATGATTAATTAAAAACTGAAATAAAGCCTGTATCGTCTCTCGGGATATTTAACGTAACGTTTGGTGTAGGGCTGCAGCTAACCATTATTTTCTAGATTAACGGTTTGGGTCAGAAAATAGTAAAAAAAAATGTCTCGCTTTGTCCGTCCAAAACCCAAAGAAATTCACTTTAATATGATAAGAAAAAGCAGGAAATCTCCATATTTTAGAGTCTGAAAACGACATTACGATTAATCAAATATCAAATAGTTGATTATTTTTTTGTCGATCAACTTATATTCGTCGGCTACTCGTTGCAGCTGTAGTGAACATCGGCAAACCAACATAAAAGTCTAACTTTGTAATGACCTTCTGAGGGGTCGTGAATCCTTCCACACACACGCTGACCTCATAAGACAGAACTCATGAAGCAAGATACTGTTGATTAGATTTTTTTTCTGTTTTTCTCACGGCAAAGTCGTCCTCGGCCCGTAGAGCGGCACGCTGGCCTTTCGTGCCGTGAGACAGGACACCCCTGCCCTTTTCCTGTTTGAAGAAGACCCTGTTTAAATCACACTTTGATTTGAGAAAGCCTCTCTCAGGGTCATTGAAAATGTTGGTTTATTAATTTATTTGCTCAGGATAATGGAAACCTCCTGGGTGTTAATTAGCCGCACTGACAACGAGCCAGCCATTAATGCACTTCCTCTTCCAGTTTAGATGGTAATTAAGAATGATCAAGGACCTCCTTTACTCGGATAAAATGGGCATTCGCGGCTGAGGAATGGCTGCACATGATACCGGCGCCGCGCGAAGGAACAAATGAAATTTCACATTAAAAGCATCAAGTCATTGTGTCTCATCAAAACAAATCCAAAAGCTATCAGACAAACAAGTGGAGAGGTGATCAACACCGCTGCTGTGCGTCGTGCTGCGGTGTGATATGCATGCTACGACTGATGTGTGTTCGGGGATAATTGGGGCCTTTTTGTCTTCAAGGCTTAAGCGCCTCTGATATGGACATGAAAAGCCATTAGCACAGCTTGCACACCAAGCTAATTTAGTGGGCGTGTGAAATGAAAGGCGGATGGGGGGGAATAAAAAGCGATGTACAACAGTGAAATGAAAGGAGAGCTCTCTGATGCCGGGCGTGTTTAATCGGCATGATTAGCCCAGTGTTGGGGTTACACAGATATACTGAGTATCTGCAGAGACAAAATATCAAATACTCGACCACAGCTGCAGGGAAAAAAGCAGCTTTTCATGTTTTTACGTTAACACGTGGTTTCATATGCTTAATATTTATCTAGAATCTGGGTCCAGTGGAGGACTGGACTTTCTCGCGATGGTTTAGTTGCGCTTTCGGAGGCTTTTTCGCCCCCATGACACTTTTTTTGTGCAGCAAATTTCATCAACAAAGCAATTCAGTGCTTTACATAAAACATGAAAAGGCATTAGGACAAGATATAAAAGAAAAGGCGACATAGGTTGAGGATGCAGACGTGTGCCAGATACAGTATGTGGCGTGTAGAAAGAACAAACATTCAGTCCATCTCTAAACGTGTTCAAGAAGAACTCACGCGTAATGATAACGATCCAATGCTAAGTCATCGTGACGGAGACTTTTTATTAATTCATTCAAATCTTCATTAGCGATTTTGTAGATTATATATTTATGTTTTTCCAGAGTCCTGATCCGTCTGAAGTGCAGCTTTAATAATGACAACCCAAAGCTTTTTAAAAAGTCTTCACACACAGCCACTCCAGACACTGTAAAAACCTCCAAACTGCCTCCAATATCTGCACAAACTGAATTAAATTATTACGACGTAATCATGAATGATAGAGCACGCTTCCACATGTTGGGCTTGATTGGTTTTAACCCTTAAATGGACCTTCTTTGTGCACATTAACGTTTATGTGTAATCTTTAAGTCTTTTTGACTCTTGCTCTGCAGTGAATGTGTGGAAAAATTGTAAAACTGACCTCCGATTAAACACGCTTAAATAGTTTAGAAAGATGAATAAATCTACAATATCTTTTCCACTGGTCTAATTGCAATTTCAACATTAAATACTGAAATATTTTGAGATAAAAAAAGTATAATTTTGATTATAAATGCCAGCAGGAATATTACAAATTAAAGGTTTAAATAAAAAAACAAACAAACAAAAAAAACCGTATCAGGCAAATGTTTGCCCTCATATTTAAATAATTATTGACAAAATGTTCTGTTTATTGTTTACATTTCTGTAGCTGAAAATAATCCGTTTATTTTTATGTTTTTGTGTCTGCGTGTCCCTCAGATTGTTGAACTGGATTGTTTCCCATGTTCGCCACGCCCGTCCCACAGCTCCCTGCTTCTAACAGCGCTGACACGAGAATCCAGTTTCAGGGAGAATAAAATCATACGCTTTGCTTTTAAGGCCACGAATTCCTGTGGATTAAAGCGAAACCTCTTGCATTTCAACAACCTCGTCTCTTTCCTCGCGTTCCATCCCTGATCTCTCTCCCTCCTCGAGCTCTTTTATGGTCGTCTTAGTTTCTCAGACAGTTTTCCTGGCAGCTTTGAAGTGGCCTGCACCTGTTGTGTTGTGCCGCCGCTTCGCCTCAACATGTAGTTTGACCTCTGTGCTGCCGTCACGCCGGGGGTCGCCGCGGGGTCAAAAGGAGGGTTTGGTCACATGACTGCATGGGAAACTTTAAGCCCAAACGCTAGTCACTTCATAATAACGATTAAAACCGAGACATAAAGTCAGAGTTGGGAGTTTTTGTCACCTCTCTTCCCCTTCCCCAGCAGACAGAAGTCAAACGACTCTTCCTCATTCTTATTTTCTTTTCCTCGACTATTTAAATCTCCCCTAAATATCCTCCTCTGTCAAACGCATTGCAGAGCCAAGCTGCTTCTAATTTGGTGTACTTTGGGTGAACTTTGACCATTTCCTCTGACTGGGTCTGCTGTATGTGAGCTATGCGCTTGGCGCTCCTGCAGAGAGAACCTGGAGGAAAAACACTCTCAGACTGCGGAGTGTCAGCTGAGAGGAGGAGGAGGAGGAGGAGGAGGAGGAGGGCTGCATCCTCCACTATTCCTCTAATCCTCCCAGGCTCCACACCCAAATCACCGCAGCTTTCTCCTTAACACAAACCAAATACACAAACACCCTGAGGAAATGCTTCTCTTCACCCCGCCTCTTTCTTTTTTCTTTTTTTTTTTCTTTTTTTTTTGCTCCTCTTCTCTCCTTGTTTCTGTTTCTGCTGATCTATTATAATTCGTCAGGTTTAACTCAATCACTGCGATTCATGGTTCTTGCTTCCGATTGATTTTTATTTAAACTAAAATGAAGCGTCAGATTTTTGAAGTGCACCTTCTCCGTCCATTATGTGCAGCAGAGAAGCAGCTTTGTCCTAATTTTCGAATGTGGCACCATTGTGTTAAATCGCCTGTGTGTGCAGCGACAGACTTTGCTCCGGGTTCTTTGCCATCTGTTGGTCACGCGGACCATGTGGGGAGAGTTTTACATGTCGCTGGTTTTCAGACGGGGGGAACTGGATACATGGACGTAGAGGGCACAGAGCGGATAGATGACGCTGCGGCTCTGCTCACATCCTGCCTCACACCGCTCATTTTGGGCTGGACCGCTTTCAGGGTTCCGGTTCTTCGAGCTGACCGTGGCGCCCACTCTATATTTCTTACTGCCAAGAGTCCGCAGACAAATTTACCAGCAATCGCCTTAGATTTGTGGCTCACAAATCTGCACACACATACATTATATTTTGAGGGGGAATAATTATTACATAAAAGCTTAATTACATCTTTGTATTTTGCATTATTACGGCATTTCTAGTACACTCACTTTTGTAGGATAAGTTCAGATTTTTTACTGAATATACTGACATGCCGTTTGTACATCCAGAGTTATTGGTCGCTTTAATACTTTCTCTCCATTCTGGCCATGAAGTGATTTGTTTAGATAAAGAACAATAATGGCAACAGCTGTGGTCAAAAGTTACAATTATAAAGTAGAGTATCAGTGAAGTGACTCCATGACATAGTGTCAGTCACACAGCCATTTCCAGCCAAACTTTGCCAACGTTGGTTAACATTAGCCACAATAAGTCACAGCTCAAACTGGACTCAGTAAGGCTTTAAGGCTCAACCCCTATTGGGTTGTATTGAATTAACTCTTTATTTATAAGAGGAACATTGTGTGATTTCTTCATTCAAAAGTGACATTGCATCACTTTGATTTTGAAAGTGGCACTAAGAATGCACATGATTGATCTGTCACATCAGTGCTTTTATCAGATGAAGTCAATGAGGAGATTATGACATCATGGATTAAAGTTATCACTCAAAACTTGTTCTAATTTGAGAGCCAGTCTGTGTGTCCATGTGCTCCTGGTGTCTGCAGCAGGCTCGGCCCCGGTGGACGGGCCAATCGGAGGAGCTGTTTCCTCGGGTCTTTCCCTTCATTCTGCCCGCAGCCTCCAGCAGGGAGTGTGTGCTTTCCTGTTTGACCCCGGCGGCAGGTTCAGCCAGAGGCTACGAGTTCAGCAGCCACAGATTTTTCTCTGACTGCTCTTAAGCCAGACTCACCGTGTGCGCTTGTCAGTCACCAGCCTTTATTCCTCTAATGGAGCTTTCTGTGTATGTTAACATGCGGGGAAGTCGACTCAAAGTTTAATCACGCAGAAAATGGAAAAAGGCTCCCCTGCACCTGATAGGGCCTATATACAGGTACCCATTGACCCCCCCCCCCCCTTCCACCTCCCTCACACACACACACACACACACTCTGAAGGGCGTAATGAATCTACGTTTATGCGTCCCATCTGTCTGCAGGTGGTCACACTGCCTCCCAGACGCAGCCATGAGTTTCAAATAGGCAGCGGTGCCTCAGTGTGAGACTACCCAGCCATCACAAATGCTCCGAAGGCATATCAGTAACAAAAGTATTTTTCCTCTCTATGTACGTTAAAGTGTGCTGCGCCTCCTGGGGAAGGCTAATATACATTGTTTTTGTGCTCCAGTAGTCATACGTCCTCATCCCCATCTCAGGTGAACACCTTGTTTCACTTATTACGTGTCTGTTACAGAAAAGATTTTACTGTGTGCTTCCTCTGCGGAGAGGAGGGCGAGGGACAGACGGAGAGCTAGTGAGAAAAATGAACTTCTCCTTTTATTTAAGCAAACGTACGCACAATGAATTAGGAGATTTAAGGATAATGTTGAATGAGTGACGGAGAGCACATGACGGAAGTGCTAACCCTAACCGGACCATCCTCCCCCAGAAAACTTTGTCTGTGCAAGCAGCTCATTACGACCCATATTTACGTTTATCGTGAGGCAGCGCCCTCTAGTGGTCGCAGTGGTTACTACAGGAGCAGAGGAGGAAGTCGGCGTCGTTATAAAAAGAGGAAACCGCTGTTTGTGTGAATCCAAAAACTCAACTTATTTTAACTTACATAACAAACTAAACATACGTCACATATGTAACATACCTAACTTACATACGTAGCCTAAGTTACGTAACAAACGTAGCCTAAGTTACGTAACAAACGTAGCCTAAGTTACGTAACAAACGTAGCCTGAGTTACGTAACAAACGTAGCCTGAGTTACGTAACAAACGTAGCCTGAGTTACGTAACAAACGTAGC
>CALSCE010010855.1:1197426-1220131 GCA_943593645.1 Bovichtus variegatus | reverse complement strand
CCTGAGTTACGTAACAAACGTAGCCTGAGTTACGTAACAAACGTAGCTTGAGTTACGTAACAAACGTAGCTTGAGTTACGTAACAAACGTAGCCTAAGTTACGTAACAAACGTATCTGTCGTTTAGGGTTGAGGACGTGTGGAACAGAGCCATGTGGACGAGGATATTGATCTTGTATCAATATTTATGTGAGAACAATTGATCACACCAAAGAAATAATTTGTATACATATATTTATATATACATATTATTCTTAGTATTTCAGAACAAAGCATTCGGGGTGGATGGACGGTTCAAACAAACACAGAGGAGACCGCTGTCCGTATGACGTGTCAAACTAAAAGTCAAATGTTGACTTATTTACGTATTTAATTCACAACTTAACTTATGCAACAAACATACTTATTTTAACCCAAACCATGATCTTTTTCCGAAGCCTAACCAAGTCGTTTTGTTTGAATTTCAACGTTAACCACGTGTTTGGAACTGAGACGTTCATGTGTGAAATGAGAACGGGCGTTAAATGACACGGCGAATAGTTTAAAATGGGTTTACCTGACACGCAAATTGTTCTTAAAAGTGGTGTGCTATCTATACGCCTTGTAACGTGACCACCTTGCACCCGGAGTCGGGCTGAACCTGATGCACATTTAACCCCGACACGTTGCATTCAGAGACATGAAAGAAAGAGACACAGATAGTAACTGTGGCAAAGAGTAACGAACAGCCTAAGCAATTGCATGTGGATATAATATGAAACCCTTGAACTGATACGTGTAAATACGGCCTTTTGTTACATGAATACATTTTACAGAAAAAAAAGTTTGTATTCCATAAAGTTAGGTGTTGAGAAAGTAGTGTTTTGGTATCAGAACTGAAACTTAAGCTCGCACTTGGACTGCTAATGGAAGACTGTATTAGTTATATGCTTGCATAGACACAAAATGCAATAGCATCTATTCCCCCCTCGCTCCCCTATCAGATGGCTTTGTGTGCCACAGCACTGGCTCGCCTCCAGGATGGTGTCTCACCATACATCTGCTTTATGTGCAAGCTGCTTCTCACTGCTCTCTGCCAACAACTTCAATGGAAACAAACGACTGTCCTCATCGATGAAACCAGGTCGCACTGCAGTTGTTTAAAGAACGGAGAAATAACACTCCGACTTTCCCTCCTGAAGTTGTTTACTTTCACTCTGAAGTTGAATACCACTTGAAATTCAGACCGGAGAACTTTTCCAAAGCCTAACCCAGCACCATTATGTCAGCTTTATGCAAGTCTACTTAAAGATTCTGCAGAACTTTTAAGAAGTTGATGCTGTCGCCGTTTCATAACGAGTCGCAGAGACTTCTCCTTGCTGCCCAAACTGCTCCTCAGATAAGACTGAGAATCGATAGATTTATAAATCATCTCGTTCTAATTAACCTCGGTGATCATCTTACTTTCTCATCCCTTATTAAAGCGCTAACATTCATCCTCACGTACGGTACTGTATGTGCCGCAGACTTGTTAAGTCTTCCCTCGAGCCGCTGAAGTTGCCGAACGCAAAGCTGCAAAATTCGACATGCGCAAAAAGTCACACGGGGTGAATGTAGCGGAAGATTAGATTAAACCACCAGGGAATTCCATGCAAGGACGAAGGTCCAGTAATTATAAGAGCTTGTCCCTTACCATCAGTAATTGAGTTTACTCTGATGAATTACGGAAGAAAGTAATCTAATCAGTGGAGATGCTGGAGAGACTGTTCTCCGCTTTCTATGCAGATAGTTTGTGTGTGCAGTGGTTTGGTCTCTGCATAGATTCAGGGTCTGCTGCATTTTCACTTTAAGGTGCTAAGTGTGTTCTGGATGCTCTCTCCTGAAGTACTGTTAGTGCTTTACCTTTAACTCTTCATCTGCAAATCACGAGCACATCTCCCATAAACACAACTGTTCAAAGTCTCCTGGCTGAGACTGGTTTTAACCAAAGAACTGAAAGTTTCTTTCACGCGTCTTTGCCAGAAAGCTTTATCTTGGTTGGTGCCGTAGGAACAGCGCCCTCTGTCTGTCCCGTGCTGTAAAACGGTCCAACAGATCTTACCTGGTGGTAAACGCTGCCATAACTTTTTGATGCATTTTGTAGATCGACAGGTGGTGGCACAGAGAAGCTTAGGATGTAAACAATTCATTTTTTAATGGCGTTAAACCCTAAAACCTTGAAATGACTCAGCATTGTTGCACTTGCACCGGTGTCCTCGTCTTGAAGTCAATGGTTTTTCTGAAAGGGTTAGCTGGCGCTGGTCCGTTAGCATGCTAATTTCAGTAGATATCTCTGCAACACAACACATAGACGTCTTTAAAACAACGTCAACACTGTTACCTCTTCACACTCTGCTGATAATGTTAGTTCATTGTTTTAATTATTACGTTTAAATTCTGTCAAATTATATCTATAAAAATATAAATAGAGATTTTCATGTTTTGTTCTACGACATAAAATAAGTGAGTGAATACCCCACTTGTGAATTTTAAAGCTTTTTTACGTGTCTTAAGAAAAGGTTGGCTAAATGAGACCAGAGAGGCTGTCGTGTAATGTTTTTTTTATAATGTAAAATGTCCTTTTCTAGTTCCAGATGTCTAAATGAATCATTCAGTCATTTGAAACCAAATCTCCTTTCTTCTCTTGTTTGCATTCCCCGCAGCCATTGAAACGCAGAGCACCAGTTCTGAGGAGCTCGTCCCCAGCCCGCCGTCCCCGCCGGCCCCTCCCAGAGTCTACAAGCCCTGCTTCGTCTGCCAGGACAAGTCCTCTGGATACCACTATGGTGTCAGTGCTTGTGAGGGCTGCAAGGTAGGACTCCCACACCTCCTCCGACGGAGACGCGCTGTGTTCTCTCTCTGTGACTCAGACAAAGGGCAGGAGTTATTATTAAACCCTGAAACGCTGGAATTCCATCTGAACTGCTGATCTGAAACTGATCTGATGATTAAGATTCAACACAGTCTGAAATATATGACCACTGAGGCAAACTGCTGCCTTTTTTTCCCCAGATGCAGAAACAGTTTTATTTGATTTATTTAGTCGGTTGTCTCGCTCAAGGAATTTTCCGTGTATACATTTTGAAATCTGGGTGAATTGTTCCTTTAACACACGACGCCGCCTCCTCTCAGTCTCAGTCTGCCATTCTCAAATGTTCTACTTTTAGAAATTCCTCCCAACATCTGCTCTGCCAGCACATGTCTGTCTTCTCCCACTTACAGCGGCTGTTGCTAGGCAACAGCTCACGCCCGCATGCACATACACACACACACACACACACACACACACACGTATAAAAACAATATCCCGTAGGCCTCGTCAGTGAATGGGCTGCTGTACCTTTAAGAGCATAATTAGATAATATTGCAACGAAAGTAAAGCTTTGTAACTGGGAACAGTAATGGATTACTGTGATACCCTCTGGAGAAGAAGTGCACATGCATGCTTCGCAGACGGCCTGCAGGATTCCTGCCCGTGCAGCATGGCTGCGCTGTGATGCCTCTGTAATTGAAGCGTTGGTATGTCAGGAATCCTTTGGAGTTTTCTGGCCCAGAGGGAGGTGGTGATCAGCTCACTCACTCGGCTCTGGGTCAAACTAAGTTCTCCGCGGGCTCCCATGCCGCTGAGGTGCCGATATAAGCCTCATCATAAAAACCTGCCATGACCTCTGACCTCTGACCCCGCCGTTCTGGCCTCTACAGGTCTATAGAGACACGACAGGTTAAAGATTCTGACTCACAGTAGATTACTTACATTAAGACAATAATCTTTTATATTGCGAGTTTTCTGAAAATGTACGTTTAAATATGTAAATGAGGCATTATCTTTTTAAACATGTTCTAACTTGCAAACATTTCCGGAACAGAAATGTAAACTTTGGATAAAGCCAGGTTCAAAATTCTTGTTTCATTTTGTTGACATATTAAAGTCAAAGGTTTTCACTGAGGGAATATTAGATATCTCTTATCTCTCCATAAATCTGAAAATACTGTCAACAGACATAAAAACCTCCATGTTCTGCATGTTGTTAGTAATAAAAAGCTGTATAAATCAGGCTCTGAGTGAGATTTGAACACACCCCTCTGTAAAAAGCTTCAGAATATAGAGAGGAATGAAAGTGGAAAGTTTGGTGCTGAAGTGGAGATTTCTGCCTCAGAGTCTGAGAAAAACCTCCTTTAGAGAAAACGTCCTTTAAAGATATGGATTGTAAAATTCATACATTTTGTATTACAGGTGAATAGGGTCAAAAATGTAACTAATAGATATCAGCATGAAACTTCCCCAGTTCATTACTCACATTAACACAATTATCTTTTGTATTACAAGTTTTCTGAAATGTTATGTTTACATATGCAAATGAGGCATTATGTAATGTAACTTTTGGTGAATTTAGGAGAAATCTACAGATACTAACACACAAAGTGAGTAAAATAAACTCCTGAATGTGGATTTTGGAGGTTTCTTTCCATTAGTCTGAAAGAAGACAGATAAAAAAGACCAAACTCTCAAAATTGTGCATGAACAGCTGTTTTTTGTGCCCGTAGTGCCACGTTAATGACGAACGCACACAACAACAGCAGCTCAGTTCAGGCACAACATGCTGGCGGATGAGTGAAGCATCATCGTCACATCATGGCTCACATGGCTGCGGGACTGAGCACCCTGAGTGCAGATTGTGCTTCCCTCATGACAGATGCAGGCCGTGTATGAAGTGAAATCACTGTCAGCGTGCTTCTGAGAATACAGACACACGGTGTGGTTTCATCCCATGCACTCACTCTGCGCCGCGCTGATGTAAAAATAGTTCAATTCATGGCAGAATGGCCTTGATTTTTGTGACATCCTGACTCAAGAGGATTAAGCAGCGGATTATGCTTTGCTTCTTTTTTACTGTGTTGTATTTCTGTCTCCATGGCGAAGGTATTGTTGTCTGCAGTGCTCGGGGCAAGCCCCTTGTATTGGGTGGAAGCAACCAAGCATGCTGTACAGCTGTAGGCTTTTAGCCAGCAAGGAGAGCCTTTTACTGCCCAGTGAATGTGCCAATTAGAGCTACAAATAGACTCAAACACAGAGTGCATGTGTGTGTAGGGTGTGTGCATGCGAAGCACTCGTTAAAGAAACCTCATGCGCGTCCACATGCACGCACATATGCAGCATCATAATAAAGGTATATATTATCCCGGTTTATACCAGTAAAGATGATGTTTTTTTTACAGCCATCAGTCGAATAAATCACTATTTTGATCAACTATTATTGGTTAGAGTCCAAAATTAATTTTTTTAATGCTGTTTCCAGTCTCTTTAATATGCAGATTTCATGCTCTTCTCTTTTTTTTTTTTTTTTATCGTATAGAAATTAATATCTTTGGGTTTTGGACAAAACGTTGACTTTGAGAAACTGGGACGGACATTTTTCATGATTTTTTATGACATGTTACAGACCAAACAATTAATCGAATAATCTAGAACATATACAGGATATTAATCAATAATGAAAATAATTGATAGTTGCAGCCCGTGCCACCAGACAATATCAGTACTTTAATATCTGAAGACATGCAGCAGTTTTAATAATATCACTTTATTTGTATTTTACCCACTCGCACCATATTATTAAAAATTGACTTTTTTTATATTAGTAAATACTGAATTGTGTTTTAAATTCCTCTATTGTGAGCAGGATGGATTTGGATATATCATCCGTGCCATGGAAACTACTTTCTGTGGTCGTGTACAGGACAGTATACAGAGCATATATTTCACACTCAAATAAAATGGCGGACAGCTAATGTCGTGCGCTACATAGCAGACAGGCGGTGCTTTCCATCCAGCTCCTGAGGCTCCTCGCCTCCCTCACTGTGTCTCTTCCTCGCGCCTCAGCTGGGATCCAAACCATCCAGCATTTCCACCGTCAAATGTGTAGAGAAACGTGGGGGCAATAAAAGGAGAATACAATCCATAGTCTAATTAGTCTGAGAAATAACGCAGGTACAGTCTGCAACAATAACCTCCACATAAGAACTGTGGAATAAAAGGCGAGAAGAAATAAACAAAGTTTCCCAGATTCATTCACGGTGTAAATGAGCAGAATGGAGAGCAGCAGGGAACGATTTGGGACAAAAGGTCAGGCATTTTTCACAGGAGACGTTTTGACATGTCACGGTAGGAAATCAGGTGCAAACCCAACAATTGGCTGAATTCCATTTAGCTGCTTCAGTTTCAGCGTCCTGCTGCTTTTCCTACTATGACGAGTGAAAATGTCGGTACAGTTTTTCTTCTGGTGCCGACGTCCATCGACGGTCGAGTCACCGGGCTGTAACTGCTTTTTTAATTTATTTTAGAGCCGAAATAATTAATTACTCCACTGACAGAAAATAAACCTGCAACATTTTTTATAACAGATTCATTAAAGTAATTTTTCAAGCAGATAAATGACAAAACGTCCCTGACATTTAAAGGTGTCAGCTTGCACTCTGGGAAACTGTAATGGGCATTTTTCATTCATTTTCTTTTTTACTGTAGTTTAAGGAGCCAAAGAACAACATAAAAAAAGAAGAATATCAGTCAGTGCACTAACTCCAACAAACTTAAACTCCTACAGCGTTAAAAAACATATATATACGTTTATTTTACCAGTTCTGAATGTTAAAACAGTTTAATCCATATTTGTTTACATTCCATTAATGTTATTTGCTTGGTTGACAGGCAAGCCAGGATTTTTTAAATTTCTTTTATATATTATATTTTATAGATCAAATTAATATTTGATTAATAATTCCTTAATCAATAAAATGTTAAATATTTACAATTACAAAAAAAAAAAAAGAAGAGAAAAGCAGCCAAACTTTATATTTAAGAAGCTGGAACCAGATGTTTGGTATTTTTAGACGATAAATGACTTTTATTATCCGTCAATCAACTTGTTATTGTAGCAGGAGATGAATGCACTGATCCAGTGGGTAGTGGTGGCACCTTCAGCTGTGTTTGAGTCCATGATGACTGCGTTAGTGTGCTGCCCGGCCCACAGCTGATTTGAATTGTTAAAACAGGGAGCAGGCATATGGGCCTCCAGAAGCACATGCATATGCAACGGGTGACAGATTTGTCAGTGTTGACCCAAAGTCAAGAAATCCTCCAAAGTCAAAGCAGCCTTCGCGTTCAGTCACTGCTACACTTCCTGCCCCTTTGACATCTTTTGCAGCGTCCTTCTTAAAACTCCCAGCAGGCACTGTGGGACCATCTCAAAGACAACTCAAGCAGGATTTAAGTCTTATTTTGGCATCATTCCCTACAGCTAATGTTTCATTCCTAATGAAGTGAATCTGAGTTTTTCACGTGAGAAGAAACTTAAAAGGCTGATGCAGAAAAATGACAATAAATCCTCTAATTCAACAGCAACAGTATCCCTGCCCCCCGAACTCACAGTCCACCGGGACTATTTCTTCCCCAGAAAGTTGAGTGTTTAAAGCCCCTTTCAGACGTGCACTTTGTTCCCTAAATGTGCTGGCAATTTTACATGTTGGTCTCACGTGTATAAGAGTTGGTGGAGACCAAAAATGGAGCTAAAAGCAGAGTGAATATTGGACTCACATTCATCAGACTCCGAGTGAATCCCAGTGTTGCTTCTTATCTGCTGGATGTGTGAATAAGCTACAGTTTGCTAACAAGTTGCTAACGTCACAAGCTGCTAATATGTCAGTGTTCTGTTTAAATCGTGTCCTGCTGCCCCAAGTGTCCAAAAACAAACACACAAACACATTTCTTTTCATAAATCGATAAACCCGGCAGAGACGAGGGGATTATGGAAATACTACTGGCCTGATTTTCATGAAACACATGGGTCCAAGGCTTTGTGCCGCATTCATGTGGTGTCGGAATAATCTGAAAAATGACCTCCTGATTGGGAAAATTCACCCCCTTAAGTCTGACCAACAAAAAGAGATTTAAACGTGTTGTTCAAACACTCTGAGCAACGAAATAAAACACATCGTCTTTGATGTTCCCACACCACGACTTAAAGCTCATGAACACACCGAAGAAATCCATCCGAGGAGCACCTGAATGCACCGTCGGCCCTTGCGAATGTCTGTGCTCTCCCAGTGCCATTCCAGTTCACAGCATGTGTACAAGTAGAAATTAATCCATCATTAACATCTTGTAATTCTAAGCTTGTGCACTGATTTCAAACAGGCAGCAGAACTTCCTGATAAATGATCTGTTGTGATCCTGTCTTATTTTGAAAAACAAACATGTAAAGCACACCTTCAGTATGCCGGAATGACAAAAAAAAAACAAAAGCAAGTAGTGTTACATAGTCTGCAAAGTGTTTGTTTTTTTGAGACACATGAAAACAGAACTCTCTAAAAACCTGGAAAAATAAAACCACAGCGATCTGTATGAAGAGAAACCTCCAGAGGTAGAGGTTGGGGGACAGAATGTGTGCAGAGCCCTTTAGAAAATGACATCTTAACATTGTTTTGCATAAGCCCTGAAATGTCCAGATAGAAAGGATCTGTACGCGTGTCGTCGGCGCTGACAGGCCTTTAGGAGCGAAGACAAAACTTTGAGGCGTGAACACTCCTCCCCCTCTCTCTTTTACTTGTTGGGTCCCGAGGCGTTGACACGGCAGGATTAGTTTGATGGAACTGGTTTGACAAGCGGGAGACCATAACCTCTTTGAATAAAACGCAATTCAGAAGGCTCTCACTGGAAGAGAAGCACTCCTCTATCTGAACTCCCGGCCCTCCCTGCTCCTTGTTTTTCACCCTCAAACCCACAGGCAGGGATGGAGCGCATGAATACACTCACCGAAGTTCACCTACAACTCTCATTTCTTAACAAAAACTACAATTTCTTCAAATAGATTGTTCCCAGGAAAGACGCCTGACATGTAAATAATGGGCACGTACATGAAAATGCATTGTAGGGAGTGAACTTTACATTTTCACTACACTGTATACAGAACAAAGTCTTTATCTGCGCAGCACATAAAGGTCTTAACGGGCTTCCATATTTTTATAAGTGTGCATTAAAGGAATAGTTTCCTAGAAAACATCATGGGAAATAGGCTTGTTTTCTTTCTCTCTGAGAGTGATATGAGGATTGACATTGGCAGCAGTCCTGGCAAATAAATCCAACTTAAAGGGATAGTTTGGATGTTTTGAGGTGTGGTTGTATGAGGTACTTATGCACAGTCAGTGTCTTATATACAGTAGATGGTTGTTTGGTTGGAGAAGCAGACAGGAAGTAAAGAAATGTATAATTAGGAATTTCTTTCACTGCTTTTTGGAAGCCATTATCTATGATCTCTTTAAGTTCTGCGAGGTAAAATGACTGTTTTTGCCAATGGAGCCTGGTGGCTTTAAAGAGAGAAATCTAACAGCTTCAGTTTCCCGTCACCTGGCTGACTATGGAGAAGTAACCCACCTCAAAACATCCAAACTACCCATGAAGGAGGCAGCGTTGTGCACCGGAGGAACTTCCTGCAGACAGACTTTCAGTTGGATATAAACTCTACATTAGTCAAAGTGTATCTTCGTGTTCCTCCGGTCTGGAGTTGATTCAGAGATCACTGCGGATACAAAGGTCGGCCCGGTGTTGGGTTCTGCAGCTGCAGGCTGGGGTACGCCATGTGTTTCCAAAACTAACTTAAAAACTTAAAAAAGGTGTTTTAAATAACCTTTCTTATGCATTCGCTGAGTATGGAATGAATAATTGTTTGTTGTTGATGCAGATCTTCGCACAGCGTGGGTTGTCAGAAACTATTGTGCACACTGGTTTTAAGATATCCTGCTGACTAACAGACAAACACAAGAAAAACGGACTAAAAATATAACTTCTTTGGTGTAACGATGCATTATGCAGGAGTTTTTAAATCTGGTAACACGATTGCATATGCATGCTTCTGCTTCTGTGGATACACTGATTTTGGGATGTGCACTCACATATTATGAATTTTGTTATGTATCTGGGTTTAGTGCAAATAGTATGTAGATGAAATCAGTAGTAAGATGCACAGTCAGTTATCATTTACAGAAGAAAAGGGTGAAATCAAACAGTTTTTTCTTCCTCTTCATTCCCCAGTCCACCTCTGAGTTCACACGCAGCCGCGTTGGCCCAGCAGCGCCCTCCTCACGTCTCACCAGCCTCCTCCTCCCATATGCTTTTCATATCTTTATTTACCCCCCGCTGTCTGCTGCCGTGGCAGGCCGGCGATGATGAAGAGCCCAGTGGAGTTGACAGTTTACTGCAGAGATAGAGAGCGAGACATGGATCTGCTGGGCCCTTTCTCTGCCGCCGTTCTGCCTGTCACCATAATCTACACAGCCCCCCCCCCCAGTGCGAACACACACTCCATAATGTGATTTGTCAACATTGTACAACATAAAAGCAGCCAGGGCGCTAATAGAGAGAGAAGAATCAAACAGAGAGGGTCAGCGGCGCAAAGGTGTGACGGGAAATAGATACGAGAGTTATGTCACGACGTCCTTCTCCCTGCAGAGCGATCGGCTGCACATCAGCACATGGACAGTTAACCTGATTTTTGCGTGCATTTGCTGGAGTGTGTCTATGTTTGGACAGAGCTCAGGTTGTCGAGGACGTGTGAAGTGAAGTAGCAGTGTGTGAAGTGTGCGCTCACACACTGGTGTGGAGGGGGATTTGCTGTTTGAAGAAAAGAATCAGGAGAATTAGCATCCGCCTGCTCAAACAGGCCTCACAGCTGGGAATGATGCACCTTTTAGTCCTTTGCTTTTTATGTCATTAAAGGTACCCTGGGGGCTTTTATTGTACACATTTCATTACTTGTTGTGGAAAAGATAATTTGCAAGGAAATTGTACAGGGAGCATACATCTTAAGTGATTTTTAGCTGCTCGCTCCACAAACATTTCCCCATAATTTGGCAGTTTTCTAAAATTTGCTGAAATTCATCGAGGTCAAATGTTTGTGAGCTTGTGTGTGTGAATGCATGGAAGCAGCTATTTTGTTTGTTTTTTAACATGTTGATATTGCATTATTATTTATGCCCTTATTTAAAGGGTTTGTTCAGATTCACCAAAGTCGCACAATAACACAAAGTAACTCACAGTGCAGCAGCAGACCTGCAGCTCCCGTGTTCTGCAAAGTAAAATGACTGTTTTTGTCAATGGAGTCTGGTGGATTTGTAGAGAGCCTGGATAACGGCTTCAGTTCCCGTCACAAAGGGCTGACTGACAGCAACGTAAAGCACTGAACATATTGTAAGTGGCTAAAATACGTAAGTAAACATCCAAACTAAACCCTTCTCTATTTGTTACTCTTCTGTTCATCCCAACCAAATCCTGAACTAACCCCGAAGACGTCCTGACAAAATGTCCTCACTTTGGAAACACGCTCCCGTTGCTGTGAGTTCAGCATGGGACAGGTCAGCCACAGGTCTGAGTCTGTGTCCTGTGTGTTAATGTGTAAGTGAGCAGCACGGAGGCCTCCCATCGGAGAGCGAGAGAGCTTAAAGATGGCTTCTGATCGCTCCGGGGGCCCCCAGCCAGGTCCGGGGCCGAAAGACGAGCGCTGAATGGCGAGCGGCAACCTGAAGAATAGGGCCACAGTGGGGCGTCTGTGGAGGACCGGGCGATCTGAAACCTCCTCATTCTCTCCTCCGTTGTCTTTTCATGCCTCTCGCTCGGTCTCCGGTTCTCTGTCTCTGCAGCTATTCAGAGCAGGTCGGGTGAGTCACACAGCGCCTCTGTTCAGGCCTCTCACTCGCTATCTCTCCTTTTTTCCTCCTCCTCTTGTTCTCCTCCTCTCCCTTCTACGTTCCCCTTTCAATCTGGACTGTATCTCCCGGTCCATCTGTGCACTTCAGGTGCTCGGATGGACAGATAAGCAGTGATTGGGTTTCGGGGGGGTGGTGGGGGAGGTGGGGGAGGGGACAGAGTGAGGGTCTGAGAGAGCTGTCTCTTGTTTTCCTGTTGTAGCTGTTGACTGCTGCTCTGTTTGTGCCTTATCTGTCCAGGTTTCACATTTGCCACGGTGACAATGCGAGTCTTTGTGCGGTCCGGGTTCTTTTCTCTCCCGTTGTTCCGTTTCTTCGGCTGATACAGCAGGTGAACCACAACACCACTGCTCTCCACATTTTGTGTTTCCAAGAAACCCACTTGGCACACATCGTCAGTTCTGGATGTGTTTACCAGTCCAAGGGTTGTGTGTGGAATACTGATGGTGGAAAAATCTTATCTCAAAACATTTGACGAGATAATAAGCGCATTAATGATGAGAATCTTGAAAGTAATGGGAAATAAAATGTGTTATTATGTTGTTATTGTTATTGTCATGCACTTAACATGTGTCCACAGCTGACGCTGTTTGGAAGATGTTTACAGTTCCATCCCAAATTATAACCGCATTCTGCAACAAGAGGACACCATTAAAAAAAGCACAAAAGGTGAAAAACGATGTAGAAACCTGGATGTTAGCAGACATGTGTGTTAGATAGTTTCATGTATTATATGAGGATTTCGTCGCCTCCGCATTTCCACTCAGGTTTTTTTATTCGCAAATTGATGGCGCTCTCGCTTTCACGTTCAGCTCCGAAGATTCATTGACATTTTCCGGTCGACAGTCTGCACCAGGACAGATTTAGGACCTGCAGAGTAACCAAGGACTTTAAATGTGCTTTAAATGTATGATTGTTATGTGATTAATCTCAGATGATTGTCATGGCATGAGTTTCTATTGGTACAGCCCATTCATCTCAGTGTCCCTGAGTTGGATCTGAGGCACCGAAGTTGGACATTTTCGCATTCGTTTGAGGACTTAAAAACCTATTATGTGAACCGATCTTACCAAAGTCTACACCTTCAAATCCTCTTATAGTGCTTTTACTTTACCATTTAAAGAATAAATGGATAAACATACAGCAATTCATTTATTTTACAATAACATCACACGTTCTTTAGCAAGCACAGAGTGTTATCCTACCAATAACATCAGATAGTGACTAATAAAAATACTCAATAATACTGTATTGTGAGACAGAATGAAGGGGTTTTCTACACGGTGGTTCCCGACCAGTGGAGAAGTAATGAGAAGCAGAAAGTCTTTGAACTGCTCACAACTCATAGACATTTGCAACAAGTGTCAGACCCACTACTTCTACATGTTTGAAAGAAAAAGCATTTTTTTTAAATCACATAAATTGGAGTTCATATGAAGGCAGCCAGTGACTTCTTCCTGTTTTATTTCCCATAATAGGAGAGGAACATTTTAAGAAAGCTGTTTTACTCATTGTCCTCCTCCTGTCACGTCTTTTCGCGCCCACTCATCCTGCCAGCTCAGTCCCTCCCTGAACTCTGCCGTGTCTTTCCAGTGAACTGCAGGTGTAAATAATAGCCCGGACTGGATAAACTGGATAAATATCAACCCACTCCTCCCCCCCAACCCCACCCCGCCCCTTCCCACTCTCCACTCTCCTCCTCATTTTTCTGGATCCCCCCAGGGTCTCCAGTGTCCTCTCCACTTTCCACGGCAGTGATAAGATGTCGACACGATTAAGAGCGAAAGCTAATCCGCCGCTCTGCCTCTCTCCTCTCGGCTGTGCTGAATGCTCAGGCTACACAAAGCGCCGCGGCCGAGTCCAAAGAGCCGGACAGCCAGTCGATGGCAGAGAGATAGAGAGGGAGGGAGAGAGAGGGAGGGGGGAGAGGGAGGGAGGGAGAAAGAGGAGGAGGCCAGGTGGACAAGGGGTTGGATTGTATCTAAATAATTAATGGGCGGCACTTTCGTTTTTTAATCTGTAAATGAGAAGGCCTAAGATGGCGGGGCTGCCGCTCTGACACCCTATACCTGGCCCATTAAGATAACAAGATGTTGGATAATGATCTCGGTTAAGGTGCAGTTTATCAGTCCGGGGGGAAGTGGCCTCGTCTCCCAGGTGGCTGTGCCCGCGTCCCCTGATGCCCCGACATTACATCTCAACATGGCCTTATCTCCAGAGGAGAGAGTTGTGGTATGAGGAGCGGAGAGGACTATAAACATAAAC
Organism: Bovichtus variegatus; assembly: GCA_943593645.1. Classification (NCBI taxonomy): domain Eukaryota; kingdom Metazoa; phylum Chordata; class Actinopteri; order Perciformes; family Bovichtidae; genus Bovichtus; species Bovichtus variegatus. Next base: position 1,206,095 of record CALSCE010010855.1, on the reverse strand, counting down.
AGGAAGCATCGATCAGGCTGTGCAGGGAACGTGTGATATCATTTACTTTGTCACTTTTGGTCATGAAGAATAAAATTAGATAACATTTATAAAATGACCAGACAGACTGTTTCTGGCTCGTACAATGTATTGAAAACTCGACAAATAAAGATTTTTTAAATTGATGCAACAAGATTAGCACACACTATCCTGTTGAGGAGCAGCTTAACTTCCCATGAAAACCTTGTTTTCTGCTGCGCTCGCCTTGCTGCGCTGATGTTCAGAGCATCACCTCTAAATGAGAGATTGAGCCGCCGGCTAGCGGCTAGCGGCTAACCGTGCTAACAGCCAAAACAGTCAAACCTTTTTCTTAAGATATCATACAGCCCATTATATAACGACTTCACATATTGTTTAAGTTTAATTTGGAGTTATTCATCAGTATCTGATAAGATAATCTACGAAGGTACAGTTATACACTAAAACTGAGTCAAATACAACAGCCCTGCAATAAATCTCGTCTTTATGAAGGTTGAATATTACAGTTTAGTTTAAAACTGTTTGTGTGGGAACCTTTAGTGCCTCTTCATTCGATACTACATGGACATGCATGTATTATCCTTGGTTTCTATGGAGACTTTTAATATCATGTTTAAAATATGTTCAGTCCTGTCTTCAAATCCATTCAGCGGATTTAATACAAAAATGTTCAGATTACCTTGAAGAACTGGTGGAGCTGAGCTGCTGCAGACAGATGCTGTGGGAGGGTAAAGTGAGTTTAGCAGCTCCGTTCTCCTCTGCATCCTTGTGTTCCAGGGATGATTCATTCTTAGCCTGACCCCCCTGCTGAAACCTCTGATCCTATCATTTATTTAGCCCAGCAGCAGCCCCCCTCCCCCCCACACACACACACACACTGCACCCTACCTAGGTAAACACCTTTGTACAACACTCAGCTCAAGGGTGTCCTTTGGTTGCACATTTATAAGCTTCAAATGAGTAAACCCGCAGGACACGCGCTGGCAAATATCAGAGCAGTCTGCAGTCTCAGGTCAACACTTGTGTCCTGTGGCGGAGGAGAGGAACGAAGAGAGAAGAGGAAGAAAGAAGAGACGGAGGAGCGAGGGAAGAGGAAGTACAGATGAGCAAAAAACATAAGAAGGAGGAAAGAAAAGAAAATGAAGGCGAAAGAGCAGATGTGATGATTGTGTGTGTCAGACGGGGTGTTTCTCCGGAGGCGTGTAGAGATGAAGTGCTCCGAGTCACGGCATCTGTTCACCGCTGTGGAGCCGTCGGTACGCAGCGCGCCGGATGGAAGAGGCGACGTACACAACCGATGTTTTCTTATTTTCTTTCTGAGGTCAGAGGAAATTAAAGAAATAAGAAAAATAAATCTTGTTTTCACAATCAACAAATTGTTTGTCCAACGCAAAGGAAACATATGTTCTAAATTTGAGGACCATTAAAAAAAAAATACGCATCAGCGTAAATCCTGATTATTATAATTTTTTTTCTTTTGGAGGTAAATCCCCTTCCCAGTACGAACACTTGATATTCTTTATTTAAATCATAAACCCAAAGATCCCGGTAGTGAAACCTTTTTGGCTTCATGCGCCACTGAGCCACTTCAAAACTTTGAAATGAATTAAAGTTGGTTGACACAAATTATAAAAGATATCTGTCACTTATCGTGACTGGTATCTAGTTGAGCTGAGAGTTGTGAAATTTGCTCGTGCAGGTTTGGAGAGTTTGGAGTTATGTGCCTCCACTTTGGCACAGCGGACAGCATCGAAAACAACATTTTAAAAGGTTGACAGCAGTGTCTCCTTGCAGAAATATTGTCCCTGTTACTCTCGAGGATGCAGAGACAAACTGTTTTAAAGGTTTCCTGTTGGCCTCCTTCCAGCTGGACACGGTTCGGCAAAACTTCTCTCATGGCAGAAACAAGTTGTATCGTTGGTCATAATGCATGAAACTACATTTCTTGTAAGAGTACACACTCTAAAAATGTTCCTTTTACCTATCAGTGTATATATATATATATATATATATATTTAATGTAATGTATCAATAATGTGGATGAGGAAAGTTTAAATGAGAAGCGTTGCAGCTCAGGCCTTGAACTGTCAACAAACCTTCCCCCAAATAGCTGAAACTCACAAAATGCAAATCTGTATTAGCGAAAACAGCAGCAAGTGCACAACAGGCAAACTGCAGCAGCTCCAGCTCCCAGCATAACCCCCAGCACACTGTACGGCACTTATCACACACACATAGATTTCCAAGGCTAAGTGACCTGCATGCTCTCCGCTTTGAATGACATAAGTACCTAAGTAGCCTTGAGTTCTGCAACCAACCTGAACACACTTATATGGCAGCTGATGGCACTGCAGGCCTCTTCCATGGTCATCCATCAGACCCCTCAGGTATTCTCTACGAACACACTCGACTTACATCAGCCGGGATAAAGGCCTCTATTAAGAGAATGAATAATACCAACTGAGGGGAGGCGACCTCGGACCGCTCACGTGTCCTCCAGGCTGGCCCGCGATTGGCTGCTTTCGCTGAGTATCTGTCGTACCGGGGGGGGCGGTCCGGAGGTTGACGGATGCTCGAGGCCGAAGCGAGATGGGCTACAGAGTCAGCCGTTTCAGTCCTGTGATCTAATCTGTTACCCATCATGCATCCTGCTTCACTAATGAAAAGGCAAGGTCCCATCCGTCACAGGCAGCTATGGTAAATGGAATTTTAACCCCCCCCCCCCCACATACTGAACGTCGCTCCTCGGGCTCAAACGCCTGCAAACATGTGCAAAAGGCCTGGATGATGGACGATCATTGCAGAAGAGCCCAGAGCGACGGCAAATTAATATCAAGAGGGAAAAAAATCTGTGACGACAAACGCAGCAGAGCCTCTGTTTCCGTGTCCCGAGACTCAAAGAGGATCCACATTGTCGCACTACATGGTTACATTTCAGGTGAAGAATTCTCAGAGGGTCATTTCTGGCATCACACAAGTGTAACAGCTGCAGAATTAATAAATACAAATGAATGGAGGTATTCAAAACACTAGAATAACCTCCTATGGTCAGACAAATGTTATAAAGACACTTCAGTCTGAAGCTAGATGTGAAAATATGCTGCTAATATGTTGTGTCCACTTCCAAACTACGACACATGTTTCCTGCCAGAAGACACACACACCATGTTACAGTAAGCAGTATGTCACATAATGAAATACAACAACAATGTTAATAAGCCACAATAGATTATTGTTTTTTATATGCTTTTAATCTTTTCCATACAACTCAAAATAAACGGACGCATCCATCCACCAGAGCTCAAAGCCCCTCTTTCCCCCAACAATATCGTGCAGAAAACAACCAGTATTCACAGAATACTGGGCTTTTTATGGGCCCTTACCATCTCACTTTCTATTTGTGCTTTATTACGACCCTCTTCCAGACTTGTATGAGTTGCTGTCCACATTTTTTTACAGTTTTCAAATAATGAACTAGAAATGCAGATCTCTGCCAAAGCCAAATGCCGAGTGAAAGATCATTTGTGTACCCGCCCCGCTCCAAAACGTGACGGGGTCTTCCTCGGCCCATGCTGCACCCTCGCACCAAATTTCATGAAACTCTGGAGAGAAGTTTTTCAGTCATCCTGCCGACAAACAGAAAAACAAACCGAAAACGTAACCTCCTTGGCGGAGGTAATAATAAATGAAAATAAAATGGCAATTAAGTCTGATTGTCAGGCGCGCACATTACCAAACAAATAAAAACAAACAAACAATAACTCGCTTGATTCATTTTTTTTAAGGCTTCCCAAGTACACAATCATAACCCGACAGAACATTTACTAAAAATTCAAGGACATTCAGCCTCCTGTTAAAGTTGTTTAACCAGTGTTGAAAATGTGATTATCGCGGCTCCATGTTTTAAATGTTTCATGTCATTCTTAGCGATGTCGGAGGCGAATCCCTGAGCTCGACACAGAACTCTTCCACTGTCACAAGTGTTGATGGCGCTACATGGTTTTGCACTTATTTACTTATATCTCTTTTAACACTAAACCATTGACTGAGCCCAATTAAGACCTATTAACCGCTGTTCTACTGAATCACAATGAAAGCTTTCTTTTGAAAGAGACATGTCTTTGGTCTTCCACAGAAGCCCAATGTCACCTTCAGACGTGTGGCTCCCCGCTGAACAGCTGAACCAAAGTCCTCCGTTGTTCTTCCGTACAGCACCGTCCGCCTCGCTGTTTGATACCCTGAGGTTCTTCACTCTCTGTTCCCACAAGTACTCCGTTTCTGAGCTTGAATCCAGCATTTGAAGCTCCACAGAGCTCCCGCAGGGACGCACCGACTTTCTTTTCTCTCAGCCTTAATGACAATGAAAAGAAAAAAACATCGAGCACATTGTTATACAGACTGTCGTGACATTATGGTATCCAGTGGCTGGAGAATTTCAATGGAGCTGTGTGGATGTTTTAGAAAACAGGCGGCTGCAGAAGATTAGAAGGAAAATTAGGTTAACGTCGTGAGAGTCTTCTTTTCATGAAACCCCCCTCTCTCTGTCTGTTTCCTCAGGGTTTTTTCCGCCGAAGCATCCAGAAGAACATGGTGTACACGTGTCACCGGGACAAGAACTGCATTATCAACAAGGTGACGAGGAACCGCTGTCAGTACTGCCGCCTGCAGAAGTGCTTCGGAGTGGGAATGTCCAAAGAGTGTGAGTTTCAGAGCCGATATTTAATTGGTATTGAATTTAATATGGCCATGTCCCCTATAATTACATTACGTTATTACTTGCTTAGATTTAGGAAAAGACATACATGAGTTAACTTAGGTACGAAAGTTAAAATAAGTCAGCGTTGAGTTCTGGTTTCACGCGGGACACGAACAGCGGACGCATCCATCCACCGTTACCTCTTCACTACAACTTTCTCGCTCTTTTTACTACGTCATCTGCATGCAAGTCACAAGTTCACGTACGTCATGATTAATTCACTAAGTCTGTTCCCATTGCGCTTTCATGCATTTTACATTTATCGAAAACGCCGACTTTTCCACCTCAGCCGAGTGTAAAAACGTTATATTAAGAGTATGAAAATAGGTCTAATCAGGCATTTTTACAGAAGACATTTTGACACGTGACTGTAGAAAAAGGTATAAATAATAAAATGAATGATGGCTGAAAACCATTCAGCTGCTTCAGTTTCAGGTCCTGGTGGTGTTCATGCTGGCTCACTGTCACGCTGTCATGGTTTACAGGGACATGACAGTTCTACAGTAGAATAATCATCGGTAATGTTATTAGTAACAAATATGCTTTCACTACTATGTCTAGTCAAACTATCTGCAGTGAAAAACACAGATTTGTTGTCCCCACACATTCAGACGTCATTATATTTCCTGCTGCATGAAAACAGTTTCCAGCATTGTTTCCAGTACACACTGAAAGAAAGTGTTTCCCGGAATAGACTGTGACGAGAGGATTGGATATTTAATGCAAATGAACTGCAAAATGCAAATTCCTGTGTGTTGCAGAGCAAGGAAAAACACTTACAGTTCTATTTAAATGGTCCTTTCTTGCCCCATGCGACACCATTCCACCAAGTTTCATGAAAATCGGGCCAGTAGTTTTTTTAATGCAACCTTGTTGACAAACAGACAAACAAACCAACAAGCAAATCAACAAAACATTGTTGGCCGAGGTAATAAATACCAACACATTCCAGGATTTTCTTCACACACAACTGAAAACGAGGCGTGCCTAATGACAATCAATTAATTACAATTTTACCTTCATTTTTTTATTATCTCTAAAACAGGCTGTAACAACACCTGTGTCTGTACCACACACTGTGTCACTGTCACTTGTCATTGGCCAAAACGGCCTGAAAAGTTTGCATTTCATGTGTGAGAATATAGAGGGAAGGACACCACATGGCCTAAGGCATAGTACACTACAGACCATTGATAAGAATGGACAGCTTTGTGTCAGATAAGATCTCATCTGGTAATGTCTGTGTTGTTATCAGTATGACGTGGCGATGATCAATCATCTGAGGTAGAGGAGTTGAGTCACAGGCCAGTATTTCATCCAGCGCGGAGGAGTTGCATCATTCACAAAGTGTTGTCGAACATCCACCCGGCGGGATCCGAGACATCATGTGAGGATAAACAAAACCCTGTGCCTTGCTGCTGCCGATGTGCCCCCTCCATTGTCATCCATAGGAACCGTTTGCATTTCACAGGTTATTGCCATCCTTTGATTGCATCAGCATTTATAGCTCAGGTCCACTTCATGCTCCATTAGCCCGGGGGGGGGTGCATTCCCTTTCTCTTATGCTGTTTCACACTTCAGCAGAGGAGTCGTGGAAAAGATGATGTCTTGATATCCTCAGGCTAACCCCCCCCCCACCGCCCAACCCACAGGGCCACTGATGAGAAAGGGGACTATTCCCTTTCCTATATTCATGAATGGAGGTGATTCGTGGCGTCCTCAGTGTTCCCGACATCAGAAGGTCCGTGCTGACTGGATGTAGCTTTCGCTGAAGGGGCTGCAGGGTTTGCAAATCAAATTTATTTGCAGCTTTGTCAGGGAGATGGGCTGAGTTTATCAAACTAAGCATCAACGTGTAGAAAAAATGCATTTGTCAGATTTCTGTGGGCTGTCATTTTAGAAAGGTTTTTGCAAAATAGTTTTGGTCAAGTGGAAATTTCCAAATCTTCATCCCGATTTGGTGCCAGAGATTACATCCGGCTGTCGCTTTGACCTAGCCATGTGTGCAACTAAGGTATCCTCATAAAACGATTTAAAAAAGTATGATATCTTACGAAAATACATTTTGTTATTTTTCGTGCATTTTCCTACGAATGTCCAGCAACACGAGCAATCAGTGCAGCTGCGTCACAGAACCTTGTGGAAAAGATTGTGGTTTGGGTTGAAATAACGGAAACGTGACATCAGAAGTACAGAAGTTACATAACAAACAAGTCAAAGTCTGGGTTGAAATAAGTACAGACACGGCGTTACAGGACAAATAACTCGACGTTGACTTCTGGTTTCTCACAGGAAACTAACAGCTTGGTGTTTTCTGACTTTTGACAACGTGGATCATATATGAACTATAGTGCTTTACTTTTCGTATGTATAGCTACGAACAGTGTATGAGAACAGCCTGAGTTCTCAGTTTCTCCATGTAACTTCCCTCCAGACCGCTAACTTTCTTTTCTCATTTGTATACATTTATGATTTGTAAGCATACATCTCAAGTCCAAAGTTTTGCTCAAGTTGATTCATCGTTAACTTGAATGACTTTGTTTGTAGTTGCACTGGCAGCAGTTATAAATGACTAATCCATATGTTTATCTTAACAATGGATTGAATGAGCATGAGTACTATGAAAGGGCTTGCTCAAAGTGTCAAACCTAAATGAAACTATAAAGGCACTTGAATAAAGCAGACCTCCGCTCAGGCTGTGCTCTGTCTCCCAATGTTAACGAAAGTGAAAAACGACGTGTGTGTCCGCCAAACAAAGGCGAAGCCTTAACCTCCATGACGGAGATAATTATCACCCAACTCTGCAGTTCTACGGTGCGTTTTAGTGTCTTTCAGCTCATCATCTTCGGTTTGCTGTGTTCATTATTTAGCTGAGGTTAGACGACGGTAGAGGACATTCCCATTCAGCTCTGGCTCTACGTTCAGAAACATTACGAACCATTCTCAGCTTTTATTGTCCCGAGGCTTGGATGCATCCAATATGGCCGCCACAGGCTATATAACACCTGCGAGCTTACATGTGCAGTGGTAGTAGATATGTCATAATGAAAGGAGGGTGTTGAGCGCTCAGTGTGAGGCCTGAGTCAGAAGATGGAGGGGAACATCCGCTTGCACTGGACTCGTGCTATCATGTGCCTCTGGAGATTACTGAACTGCTACTTAGAGTGCAACACAAAGGGAGCATTGTTTTATGTGTGTGTGTGTGTGTGTGTGTGTGTGTACATGAATGTGTGTGTTTGCTGCACCAGCAGGTATGTGATTGAATGCTTCATTACACAAGTTGTGTCTCTGTATTTTCTCAGTGGTGAACAATCATGAGTCTCATAACGTCATGAGTACTGATGTGATCCATTATTAATCTGGTGAAACTGCAGAGCAAGAAGACTGAAGACATGCACCGTGTGCGTGTGTGTGTGTGTGTGTGTGTGTGTGTGCGTGTGTGCGTGCGTGCGTGCTTGTGGAGCATCATATTCGGCAGCGAGTAAAGGAGGAAGGTGGCAGAGTATAAGCAGTAGTAAAAGTCATGGTTGACTTTTTGTAATTTACGTATGTACATATGATAAGAGATAAGATACTTTATTTTCATCATACTGCTGTGCAGGAAAACAAAACAACAACATCAATATAAAAAAATAAGGTCAACAATATAAAAGTTAAGTTACATAGCAGAGGTAGTTATTTTAACCCAAACCACAATCTTTTCCATTCCCTCACTAGGTTGTTTACTGTGAACACGGAACTTTATTTTGAAAAGACTGTAATCTGACGCTAGAGGGGTAGAGTGTCGTAGTTAGAAGCTCAGGGCCACTGACCAAACTGCCGTATTTAAAGAATTCGAAGTGAAAACGTGTGTGTGTGTGTGTGTGTGTGTGTGTGTGTGTGTGTGTGTGTGTGT
>CALSCE010010855.1:1182705-1197416 GCA_943593645.1 Bovichtus variegatus | reverse complement strand
TGTGTGTGTGTGTGTGTGTGTGTGTGTGTGTGTGTGTGTGTGTGTGTGTGTGTGTCAAATATTCAGCGTAGTCATGTGAAGATACAGAGAACAGAAGAGTTTCGCTGAAATTAGTTTTGGAAGGACAACTGATGTTGTATTGAAGCTTCTCATTCAAATATGCAATATCTACAGTCATTTCACGGGTAACGTTTTACAGAATCTCGCGCAGGCTTTCGTTTGAAAGAACTGTCCAACATTTCTGAGGCGTAATTGCAACCTCGGGTTTAAAGTGTGATCACCGTTACCTGCATTTCAACAAATATCTGAGCAGCTGTGTGATACAACGTACAGTGTGAGTGACAAACGTCCACTTCTGTTTACAGAGAGGTCGTAATAGGATCAGCTGGTCAACCATTAAAGCTGTTCTGGGTTTGTATCTGTGTGTAAAAGCCTCCCTCTGAAGCAGCAGCCAGGCCATCATCAGACATTCTCATCTCGTTCCCTTCCTGCTCCAAGGTCATATTTTCCCAGTGCAGGTTCCCCGTCTGACAACCTGCTCCCCCCTCCGCCCCCCTCGTCCCATCAGGACCATTAGCTCACACTAGATGCTCTGGTGGCAGTGGAGAATTATCGCGGTGGCTCGACACCCACCTGGTTAGTGTTAGGGAGCTGCCATGCTAAGTGCCGTGGCAAGCAGCCCGGGCTGCATCACGTGGGCTCCAGATAGATCGTGTTTATTTAGCGCTGCATCTGTTAGCTCAAAGAGACAGTGTGCGGGGCTTGGCAGCGCGCAGATGGCCGGCCGACGGCTTCTCAAAACGGCCGCTGTGCACGCCTGCTGCCGCCGAGCCACACGGCATCCCAAAAAAAAGCAGCAGAGCAGGGAAAAGGATCGCCACGCTGCACCAGGGGGCTGTAGGCGGCCGAGAAAGCAAAAGGAGAAATGAAGAGGAGGACAAAAGACGGAGGGTCAGACGCTGCTCATTGACTAGAGGAGGGAGAGATGAGTGACAGTAGGTGTCGCTGTGTGGAGTGTATTTAACAGCGTGTCTGAACGCCACTCAATGACCCTTCATCCCTTGGTCTCACACTCTGGAGAGCACTTCAGAAACACTTGACGCTCCCTCATTCACAGCGCTCCCTCAAAGCCTGACCAAGTTGCTGTGTGTGTGTGTGTGTGTGTGTGGGGAGAGGGTAACACAGTCTTAACACACACTTTTACTCATGGATTTGGATCAGATGGTTTGTGCTGGTGCTAGGGTGAGCTGATGTGTTTTCATGTCATAGAGACCATTTTAAAACCCATCATTTTGATAGAGTTTGTCTCTCTGACCTGTGTTGTTTCCACCAGTGAAGCCGGAGAGGTTATGTTTTTCTGTTTGTACACAAACATATTAATCTGTATACCAAGCAGCAGCAGCAATAGTTAAAGCATCAGTTGAGTTCATGTTGGTCGTGTTAAGCTATAATTATGAAGAAGCATTTATGTGCCATGGGAAAATCTGTTTCATATTCAGACGGACAGACAACAGCACTGCGTCACAAAAGACAAACCCCCTCATTGATTTCCAGAAGACAATAAGTTGACACCACAGGGTGCCAACACAGAGGAAAAGATCTCAGGGATTGTCCTGTAAAATAAAGTATATCGTGTGCAGTTCATTTGGCACCTGACAAGCCTTCAAATTCATGGATCTAATACTCAAACTGCACTTCCTGGATCGTATTTCATCATAACACGCCCCTTTTTCAATGCAGGGACCCAAAAAGCCAAAATTTTACACAGAAAACAGAGTTCAAGGAGCCAAACAGACACTTTTGGAGCAGTAAAGATTAAACACTGGAGTAGTGATCTCAGGCACTACATAACGCCGGATGGGTTCCCTCTGCCCTCTTTGTGGGTATTAAAAAGCCATATATTTCCTTGGCCTCTTGTCCAATGCATCATTTGGATGTATCTGCTCATGCTCGCAGTAATTTGCTTGGGAGTGCAGTGGTAATTGATTGCCCTGGGTGGGTAGGGGGGGCGGGGGGGGGGGGGGGGGTGCACTTGCCACGTCGCTGTCTTCCTAAATCACATCTCGTGGCTCGCCTGCCTGTGTGGACCACAACCCCCTCGCCAGACGCAGTTTGTCACCACACTATGACAAATGACAAACACAGACACACGTGAACAGACTGTGTACCATCCCCCTTTCTATGCCATTATTCTGTACCACCCCCCCCTGTTTTTGTGTGTATAGAGAGAGGCTGGTAGACCGCTTCATCCCACCACCATGAATAACTGACCCACCGACAGCAGCATTTTGTACACAATTAGCCAGAGCATTGGGCCATCAGGCGTAGTTTGTTTTTTTAAATACTTTACACCTGCTGTGCTTTTTTGGCAATGACAGTAAGAAAATCCTCCATCTCAAAACGTCCCCAGTCGAAGGCAGAGTGAGAAGCCATCTTTAACGCTTTTCCCACCAAAGTTAGCGTGAGTTTCCCCGTTTTTAAAAGGCGATAGACTCCCAATGCCAGTCCACGCGTATGACTTTCTGTTTTGTTTCTGTTGAGCAGCGAGGGTAAAATGACTGTTTCTGTCAATGAAGTCTGGCGGCTTTGGGGAGAGCATATTAATTGTATTGTTTTGTAAGTTGATAAACTCTCCCGGGAATAAATGCAGATCGTAACTTTTTTCCACTGAAGATAAAAGTTGTTATTGGGTGTTATTGGGTGTTTTGTGGCTACAAAGAGTAGGGAGACACAACCTCCTGTAAAGACGTGGATAATGCTGCACATCTTCAGACTCTTCATGGTGTTGCACTCGCTTGTTCACATGAGAAGTGACAGGAATGTTTGTAGAGAGCTTTACCTTTGTAGAGAACCTCTGCAAGTTTACTGGCAGCTTCAGTGTCAATATGAAAGTAATATTGCAGTATTTAGGGAGCTTCCTCAGAGAAGACGTAAAGCAGAGCGTTGCATGACGTCCTGCAGCAAACATGAGACATAACTCTCAGAAAATGTGCCGATCTGAGGAACAATGTGACCAAATCGCTGTTTTTTGTGATGAGAAACAGCCCAGTGGTGTATCCCAGTGCACTGATGTAGTTCAAACTGGGATGAATATTTAAGACAAACAGTGGGTGTGTTGCCATTAAGATGTTTGACAGTTATGACCCTATTATTAAATTTGTGTTAACCAAATTTTTATCTTTTACACATCGTAAAAATAAGAAATTACATGTAAATGAAAATGTTTTCATAACACCGTGATTTCAGAGGCAGATGTGGCTTTTTTGAATATTGCAAAATGAACACGAGAACTAAATTTCCACAATTTATTATACGAGGGACGCGTGGTTTATGTGTATGTGAAACAGCATTTCATGTATGACTTTGTACAGTAAGCATATGTGTTTTTGTGAGATATAATATTTAATAACATCCTTTTTCACATGTGCTCTTATCAGAAAGTGCAGTATTTTGTGCATATTCTTGCTTTATTATTATCTTATTGAATCCCTTTCGCTTTTCTTTCCATGATCTTTTCTAGTTTTGAATCCCAACATAGAGTCCATCCTTGTTTTGGTTCATGTGTGCTGGAGAGTGGCAGCTTTCTATAGCTCCACCCTGCTGCTCCGTCTGCTTTCAGTGTGAGCAGCTTTTCTCTGTGGAGCAGCAGATTGAAGGAGGCCCAAGGCTCTCCATCCCCTGTCAGTCAAACCCCTCCCACTGCCCCCCCGCTGACACTATAAACCATCATGACAGACATCCCATCACTGGTTTCATTTTACATCTTTGAAGATTATCATTGCCAGGTATGAAGCAAGAAATCCCAGTAAAAAGTGATGGAGTTCATCTGAATCCCATTTAATTTCTACTAGAAGTAATTAACATTGTCAATGCCAGCGTTGGCTTTCCTGGCTGTATAATCACAGTTGATGTAGTGGAAAGTCTCTTACATACACATACTCCCATATAATGTACATATAGGTCACAGATGTAGGTCACAATGTATAGAGTGATTAATGTCAGCAGTGACAGTAATCTGTAAAATGACCACGGCTGACCAAAACATTCAGTCTAATTCTCTAAAACAGAAAATTATCTTTACTTTGATGCTTTGAGATGGTCCCATAATGAAGAGTGTGAGATGTGAGATGTGGGTGTAATATGTCCCCTTATGTCAACATTAAACAGATATATACAGCATATGGACTCCCTGGTTGGCACTGATCTGGCTCGCAGACTGTTTGCATTTGAAAGTACTGACATATTTGTTATATGATCCCCTCTGTATGCGTTCTATTTGTATATCTTTACTGAACTGAACATTAATTGAATCAGGAGAGACTCGTTTAAGGATATAAAGTGTTGATGGATAGGCAGATGAGACGTTTGCGCTGGTGTCCTTCTGGGGTAAAGCCCTCCGAACCATCAACACTCTGGGTCTAATCTTGATGGGGATGGCGGGAAAGGTAGCGGTTGGATGTTAGCATTAGCATCCAGAGCTGTAGGCAGCGTGCTAAAAAACATTAATTTTAGCCGTAGTCAAATGAGAAAATCCAGTGAATTCTCACTCCTACGCCCTACACGTGCACCTCTAGCGTCAGTTTTGCACGTGGCTAGACGTAATGATGACAATAGTAAAGGAGGAAGTCACATAGTTTACAGAGCGACAACATTTGGGTAGGCAGGAGGTCAGGGTGGAAGGATGGGTCAAACAAACACAGACTTTCACCCAGGAGGCTGCTGTTCATGTCCCAAATGAAACAGACTTTAATTTACATAAGTTACATAACGTATGTAACTTTTAACCCAAACCATGATGTTTTCTACACCTTAACCTGACGAAGTGATAACGTAACGTACTTAAGTTACATCACTTATCGCCGTACGTAAAACAAAGTCTATCGGATGACCCTGCATGTTGAAAAATGGCGCTAAAGAAGTACTCAATGCGTTAAAAAGTGATGCCAAGGTTTCCTGAATACACCTCCGTATTTGATCGTGTTGGAATATCAGGTTGATAGAAACCTTGCGTACAGTTCAGAGATGGGATGTGTTTCGCACAAAGACTGAAAAACAGTTAGCCTAGCTATGTTTAGCATGTTTCACTGTCAGTGTTGGAGGGAGAACAGCTGTGATCATCACACTGTTGATAATCACACATCAGTACTTGAGACCGTGAGATTACAGTGGATAGATTGCATTAAGATAAAAATAGTCCTCGACGGATACACGAGTAAGGTATAGATATATATATATATAGGTAGATTAGTAACGACATTAGTGGATTTAACTGTCATTATGCTCTATACAAGACAAACCTTTATTTTATCGTTTCATAGAAATTGTTTTAAATCTGAATTAATTGATTGCTTTGGCCACTTGAAAGAATGAAACAAGCTATAAACACAGCACCGACTTATTACAACCTTTATAAAAGTGTGAGCAAATAGTTGCCTATTTAAGCATCCAGGATATACGGAACAAGTTTAATGTTAATTTAGAGTCGTTTTTGTCTTCTCCTGATGAATGTAGGTCCAATACTCTGTTATTAGGCTTTTAGCTCTGGTTTGGCCTCCACCAACTAAAAAAAAATCAGGTTCTTTAAGATGGGTTTACTGTATGATTTAAACAATCTGTAAAAAAATAAGTTTGATTCCAACTCCTACTGTATGAATAAATCGTCTGCGATGTAAAGCCAAAGCTCACGATTTATGTGCTCACACTATAAAAATAGAAAATAAAATGTCTGGTTGGCCCATATGGACCATTCTAGCTATTGATAATTGTCAATAAAGATTTGTTTGAACGCTCCAAGGCTGATATAAAGCTCTCCTTCAACTGTGTGAGAGCCTCACGACAGCCAACCAATTTTTTTGGGTAAATCAGAAATGAATCCGAACGTCCAACGGCTGGTCGGGAACAGTTGATGGTCCTCGCTCCCCCCTGTAGCTACACTGCACGGAAAATGGCTCCCGATTAAGCTGAAATTTGGTTTCACTCGAGTCAGAAACGTGCAAAGAAATCGTACAGTGTATGTTCTCCACCTGTCTGCAACGTTACCCTTTATCTCTGCTGTCTACAATCTTTTCCTAATCTTTTTACGCCTCTTCTGTCGATCCGTGGCGCATTGATCTCAGGCTTATGGGAAATGATGTTCATCAGAGATAGACGTATGACATAAACCACACAACAAACTGCTGAGTTGTCACAAACGTCAGTGGGATTATCTTATTTCTGGACACAACCCAGAAGCTCAAGTTTCACTTTGGCCCTCTAAAACTATGCTTACTAAACACTACTTGGGAATGTAGCTGAACTGGCAGTGTTGCTAAATTTATGCCGTTCATTTTATATCATATCACAGTAATCACAAGCAGACGAGTAGGAAAAACCTTTCATGTCTCTGACTTCCAAGTCAGAGATAATTGGAGATTAAAATGTTGTGACTCACATTACTATTAGTGCAGTTTTAACAAATAATAATACATTTTTAATAAGAAGCTAAAGGGTAAATCATGGCTTTCTCACTGTAGTTCAGCTGCTCTTCTCCCATTGAACCATCTTAGTGCAATATGGGATCACGAGCCGGCTGTAGTGCGTGAATACAAAGGGCTTTATTGTAAACTGGGCCAGTGGATGTTACTGTTGTGTTGTCAGCCAGCGAAGGTCCCCCGGGTGTCTCAGCGCTGACAATGGGCCGGCTCTCTCCCTCCACCTCCACTCCTCATTATTCTAAAGACGAGTGTGCAGCTGATCAGAGATTGGTGATGTTGGGACGATCATGCTGTGTGTTGAGTAATAAACCCGGTTGCATTGTTTGGATCTCCTGCTGCGACAGACTTCAAAGATGGGCCCATAATGAAGCAAAAGGACTCCGTGGACTCTCAGGGTGCACTTTACACACAGCAAGCACAACAACCTGGGCTTGGTTTTAAAGGGTTTCTACATGAAGTGTATCAAGTCACTTCAAGGAATTTAAACCTACATCGTGTACATCCGTATTTCCCTGCCTTTGTTTACTTATTCCGGACTTTGTCTAGGTATGTTACGACCACCACCTGTCAATCAGTGGAGTAGCATTAAACCATCAACACGTGTATCACGTCACCCTCCTCATAAAAAAGCATCAAAACAGCTTTGAGGAAAGTGTAATTAATTGATTAACTAGATTATTTAATTGCGGCACAAATCACAAAATCCATTTGTGAAGCTCTAAAGTGTTCACGGACTTTTTTGTTTTCTTTCTTTTCGAGACTTTGCCAGTGGTACTAAGCTGACAGACTGGTTGAGTCTGCAGCTAGAAAACTTTCTGTCCTTATGTAAGGTCTCAATTTTTCACTTGACAAATTGCTGCATCTCTTAAAAGTAACCAGATGAAATCTTACTTGCAACGAAGTTCTCTTGTTCCTCAAGTTGTCTTTTATTTTTGCTTCGATGATCAAGTCATCCATTTGCAAAGTTGACGCTAATCCTAATCCTTTGTTCCCCTTCAGCTGTTCGAAATGACCGGAATAAGAAGAAGAAGGAGAGCCCAAAGCCGGAGCTGGCAGAGAGCTACGAGCTGACAGCCGAGCAGGAGACTATCATTGAAAAGATTCGTAAGGCCCATCAAGAAACCTTCCCCTCCCTCTGCCAGCTTGGCAAATACACCACGGTGAGTGAGTGAGTTATACAGCAGATCAATGAAAGTGTTCAACTTTGGATGCACTTTGAATCATAAACACATTAGAGCTGAAACGCATCTTCGACTCCATGTCCCTGTTTCACCACTGGCACCTCATGCTCCTTTGATCTGTGGTACTGTACTCTAAATCCCCCTCTGATGCAGTACACTGCTGACTGTCCAGGCAAATCCTCACCAACACCACGTCTTCTTCTTCTCTCAATAGCTATTGATCGGACATTAACTGTGATGGAAAGACAATATAAAGCATGCGTCACAATAGCACCGTGCAGCTAACACATCATGACTTCCAGTTGCCTCTGGTGAGACGGATACGATGACGCTAGCAAGGTTTGTTTGACCCAGTTTTTTACATGTTGCAGCAGCGAGAGGAGAAATTCAAAAGGAGATGTCAGGACTGGGAGGCGTTGCAGCCGAGGGAAATATTTGCCAGACAGGCGGCTGCCCATCAGTCTTTTTTGACGTGTCTGAAAAGTGGAATAAATGCAGCTAATGCAACTTCCGTCAATCAAATCGGCTGCGGAAGTGACGGATTTGTGGCGGAGCCCAGATGGGTGTCGAGAATGTTTGTCTGGGTCTGTGAGGGCTTTATTATTCCTGTCATCTCCCAAAGTCATGGTTGAGAGATCTGTGCCTGTCCCTGAACCTCCCTCAAACCCTCAAACGTCGGCGCTAAACTAACAACCCATGAAAGGCCAGATAGCGAGGGGATGCTAATCCACGCAGGACCTTGAAGAAGAATCTCGTCAGTTGGACACATCAGGCCTCGCTTGTCCGGTCTCAAAGCGGCCGACCCTGTGAAGGATTGAACATCCCCTCATCTGAGAGACAGTGAGCTCCTCCTTCCCTTCAGGGACGCTTCTGCACTCGTCATGACTCGGTGCAAAAGTTGGAGGTCATACAAATGTCGAGAAAACCTCCAGAGCGAGTACGCGCCGCTGCTAACCCCAGTTCGGCTGAGTTTTGTGACGCTTTGACAGGCAAATGGTTGGAGCTGCAGGACGGCTGAGAGCTTGATGGCAAGCAGAGATAGCGGCGCTTTGATTGACAGGCAGCCATGGCAGCATTGTGCAGGGAGCTGACAGTGTCTAATGTATTTGTTTTTAGGATGACTTACATATAGATTACAGTCGGCGCGAGTGATTGACACCGACGCTCCACAAACTTCTGTGGGGAGTGCGTGAGAGCACGAGGGGGGAGGGGTGTGTTTCATCATGTGCTAGTTTCGGAAATCTCATGACACCTGTCAATCATGTAAAATACTGGTTATTCAAAGATAAACAAATCCGCTGAGCAGCCATAATGTGCAGTAATGTCTCTCTTGTTGCAGTGATAAAAATCATTCAGTCACTGACAATAAACCTTGGAGCGGAGACGGGTAAGAGATGCTAAAAAGGAGCAAATTGGCACACAGTGTAGCTATTAGCTCTCGCGCTGTGTGCAGCTGTACGCTGCTGTCGTTTCAATGTACAGTAAGCTCCCATCTCCATAACTCTCTATTTTTCCCCTTTCAATCCCAACACAAAGCTCCTAATCGCTGTAACCCCTCTCTACTCCACCCTCATCACCCGAGACACTTCCTGATTTTACTAAATAAACAGTCTGCATTGAGGCAAAACCCCACCACTGAAAATAGTAGGACATAATAGCAACAATCTTGCTCCCTGGTTATGATATAAGCCAGTGTTTTCTGTTTGTTGGAGTGGCAGTCAGGCCTCAGATAAAGCCTTAATCTGGATCAGTGGTAATTATGCTTGCTCACAGACTGTGAGAAGTTCCTCATTATTACAAGCGATTGGATCCTGATGCGCCTTTTGAGTCCGCCACGTCGGAAACAGAAGAGGAGCTCCCGTGCCCCTAGATTAGGTTAAAGCTCCAATTATGTGGTGAAATATTCAAATCCTAGTCTGCAGTGATTTAGGAGTTCATTGCTGGGTTAGCGGAGATAGCAGCGCGAGTGTGAGGGCTTAGCTCGACAATGAATAACGCTTCATTGACAGTGATGGTGATGAAAAACGAGCCTGGCATTTTCAAAGACAAAATAAAACATTAGCGCTCGGCGGGCCCCGGCGGCTCTAGGCGGCGTCGGCGGCGGCTGCTGCTGTACAGTACGCGGCCCAGCCTGGAGATATTAGCCACATTACAGTTTGTCCGCCGCCGCCATTCGTCACAGGTGCTGGCTGCTTTTACTGCCGCCTTCCTTTCTGCATCTGTACACACGAGCCTGCAGATGTAATGCACGGCACTCATTTCCACGCTGCCAGCTTCTTTTCTAATGTCGCGAGTTGTCTAATTTGTTTAGATAAATGTTCTTAAATGAAATTAGAATTCCCCGGCAACTTCCTTGTTTCATTCTATTGAATTATGGGACTTGTGTAATTGACTGAGATTGCAGCGGGTGGTTGACAAAATAAGAACCCAACTGCGAATTATCTCACCCTCCTTCCTCCTCAGCTCCCCGTTTTTCTTCCCTTTCCCTCTCCACCCAGAGGGAAGAGCAAGACAAGTTGCTTTAATATCAGCCACCTCCACACCCCCAACATATGTGCACTGTGCAAACACACTCCCTCTCTCCCTCACACACACACACACACACACACATGCTCACGTCTCTGCACCTCCTTCTTCCCCATCAAATCGGATGTCAATCAGTGGAATGTGCGTCCGAAGTGCTGTTGTGTCGACTGCAGCTCGTTGTGTGTGATTTAAGCACGGCCCTAATGTGCCTCTCACTTAACCTCAGATCATATTTAATGATCTCTCTCTCTCTCTCTCTGCTGTCCTCTGTCTCCCTTTATCTCCCTTTCTCTCTCCCTCTCTCTTTCTCGGGTGGCAACAATACATAGTTTGCTGGTGAAAGTGTCCAGCAGCCACGGTGCTAACTGCCTGGCGGTAACATCCTCAGGGGGATTGATGTGCTGCTCCAGCTGTCTCCACACTCACTTCCGTGGACTGCTGTATTCAAGCCCTCTCACACTGAAAGAGCTCCCGGCTGGGCTTAGACGGATGTGGAGGTTTGCCAACATATTGAGTACATATTGGATTTTCCGTAAAGGATGTCATATTAGTCGGTCACTTTTACCACCAGCTTCTTTTTCTTCCACAGCTTCAGGGCTGTTAAACATGGCTCACCTTCCCGCACATGATCGGTATCCCGAGTGGCGACATCAGTTGTCATTGGGAGAATAGATTTGAAGTGGCATGGCCCTACTCTTCCTCCTCATTGGCTCAGTCGGCCAATGAGGCCTATCGTCTGTTGGTAAACTCGATGAGCGCAGGGAGGCTCGACACTGTTCGGCGGCGACCTCTAGTGGCCGTAATAATGGTGACGGGAGCAAAGTGGGAAGTCAGGCGACGTAGAATAAAGAGCAGGAAAGTGTTTCACCCAGGAGACGTGAAACCGAAAGTGAACTTATTTGAACTTTCGTAACGTACTTAACTTACGCAAGTAACTCGAGTTACACGCCATCTTTTCCGAGACTTAACCAAGTAGTTTTCTTTCAAGTCATAATGTTAAGCACACGTTTAAAAGTGCAAAGTTTCACAATGTGCGAGAAGCTGCAGTTTCTGAAGCGTTGTAATGGAGGTGATAACAGCTGATTACGGCCATTTAATGGGCTGATAACATTAAAAATGGTTGAGGTTTAAGTAATCAAATTCAAATTTGGGTATTCTCTACGTACTGAAATTTAAAACTCAAACATGGCCGCTATTTTAAAGGCTGATTCCAGCTCTTTTAGACTTAGGGTGTTTAAACTTGACTACTTTAAGGCCTATAGATAATAAAATGATTTAGTATTTCTGCACCAAAATGTTGTTCCTGGCATTGAGAATAAGCTTGTAGACCTAATTTACCTAATTAACTAATTTAACTGAATGATTAAATATGAATAATAAGAAAACAAGAGACCTTTTTGGTATCTTGATATCAGGGATGTGTTGGGGGAACTCGGCCCTGATGTTATCATATAGAAATCTACTTTTATTTCATGTTTTTTCTGCTTTCCTACATTTGCTTTTTTGATTTCTAATTCACCCTGTTTTATGAGTACATTCTATCATATTTATAGGAAGATCGCTCCATTTTTTCCCTAAAACTTCCTTCATATTTACCTGATTAATTGGAATAAATCACCTTTGAAAAGTAACCACCACAGTTTTTTTAAAGATCAAGTTATGGCTTATGGTAAACTGGTAAATGTTGTTCAGGGTTTTCCAGACGACTGCTCACGTAGGAAGGTAAAGAAGAACTTTTTGAACATTGGGATCCAGTAGTGAGGGGTGGAAGACCACGTAAATGAATTTCATTTCTCTGGGTTTCAGTGTCGAGTTGTTGGTCTGAATGCTGTTCCAGAGGCTTTTCTACCCTGACAACAACAAGTCAAATTACACCATATTAAGAAAATGATTATTTAACACCCCTGAGACTAGCTTTAACAGCAATCTTTTTCTTTTGTTGGATTCTTCTGAAAGCTGCAGAGTAGACGTGCTCCATCGGTTTGTTAAAAATCAGAATTTAAGATTAACTTGTTCGATGCTACAGACAGATTTTCTTATTTATTTGCAGCTTTATTATTCATTATTCCCTTTGTCTGGATTTTAGTTATGCAATGCTTTATTTTCCAAGAGACCATTGCTTCATTTGTCAATTCTATTCATTATTTATCTGCTTATACAACTTACTTCAAAATTAGAAAGACTAAAAGCAGTATTTATTCTCATTTTCCACAAAAAGCAGAAAGGTCTCGTATAACCAAATAAAATATCATTACTAATTTGTCGAGCTGCAAGGTTACGTTAGGTAATATCAGTAATAATATGGAGAGCATGTTTCTATGTCTGTCTCTAAATCCAGTTTAGGAGATACTTGGCTTTATGCTACTGATTTTTGTTTTCATTACAGTTGTTTATGCTGAATAAACAGCCTAAACATCCAAGGAGTTAGCCCAGAGACACAAAGCACTCTTTGTCAATGTCTCTTTGCAGATGCTTTTATGATCTGAAAATCAAAGGCTATGCAACAGTCAATTACAGCTTGCACAAAGGCTTTGTTCCCGCTCTCCCGAGGCCTGTGAATCATACTGTGTGCACTCCTAACACATCACAACGTTTCTGCAGAGCCGGGCCACAAACCTGCTTGGTGCTGTCAAGAGCTCTTGTTATATATAGTTGTTTGTTTATATGCTGGAACTGTAGCCCCGTCACATGGGAAGCAGTGGACGGAAGAAAAAACACGTCTGCTACAAGGGGAAAATTTGTATTAAAGGAGACATATTCTGTTCATTTTCAGGGTCATACTTTCATTTTCCGGATGCTACTGGGACATGTTTACATGTTTTAATGCTCTGTCTGCATATACCTGTATTCACCCTCTGTCTGTTTTGGCGCCTGTCTCTTTAAAAGCCCAGTTTTGCAGCCTGGAATGACTGTAACAGTTTCTGAACACTGTGTGCATTTCTCCGTGGATTGAGCGTTTTGATACTTATAGCACCGAGACCTGCTTCATAATCAAACAATTGCAAATGTGCAACAGCCGCGACCATGTACGCGCATACATCTCTGCGTTCATGCATTCACACACCAACACCTGACCTCCAAGACAAGTTCCAGCCTCAGATGTCTGCACAGAGCGAGCTATAGAGCTGTTGGTAAACTAAAAAGACATGGAAATCTCATTTATACAATATGGGAACTTTAAGCACTCTACTTTGCACAAATGCCGGACTGGTACATGCACGGCTGATGTACAGTATTAGGTGTCTGCTTATATGCTAGCTGATGGACATTGCAGGTATGTATGTACGAGGTCAAACATCCTGGTCAGTCCATATCTTAACTACACGCTTTAAAAAAACGCCAAAAAAAAAGGTCAAAGCAACAACTAGTTGGTCCTGTCTTTTCTGGTGTCCAGCCTGAATACACCCGTCCCTCCTCAGGGGGTGTGTGTGTGTGTGTGTGTGTGTGTGTGTGTGTGTGTGTGTGCGTGTGTCCTTGCTCCATGTGGAGGCTCACTCACATGGAACAGATGGGCTATTCCATGTAAACCCTCAGAAAACCATCAGACGCTGCGTCTCTCCTCTGTCTATCTGAATCTGTCCATCACACCATCTTCTGCTCTTCCGGTCTTTTTCTTTCCCTCTTTGTCCTGCTTTCTCTTCTCCTCCTGGCCGTTTCCTGTCCTTTCAAACTCGTTCGAACATGCATCGTTGAAAATAAGGTCAAGCTAATGTATCAGTTTGAGTAAAGAGTTGGGAGAATGTCATTAGTCTGAGTTATGACTGGAGACTTTGGATGTCCCATAAAGGCCTGACTGCTGAACTTCATCACTTTATCACCTGGGGCTCTCGCTGTCAAGTTGTCATAACTTTTGTTTACTATTTCCCAACATTACAAAGACTAAATGACTGTTTGTGTTTGGGATTAATTGGAAAAATAATCAAAAGAAGCATTTATAACTGCAGCCTCAGTCCACAGTAAGCAGTAACCAAACATTTTTCATTACCACTTTGAATGTTTTTCTTCAGATAAACTTCTAATAATGAGGCTAAAAATGATAAAGGAGAGCATAACTGTAGTAGATAAAATATTATCCGACTGTAGGGAAGAATATGATGCTGAATTGCTTCTTTTGAACAAGTTCGTAACAAGTGAAGTGAAAATGCTGACGCTAATATTTTTGGAATTAGATTGTACTTGTTTATTGATATGACAAAAAAGTATTAATTATTGTGTCCTCATCAAGTTACTACAGCATCTGGACCGGAGGCTGGAATTATAGGATAATCCTTGCTCATGGCTGTATTTTTTATCATTTTGACCATCATTTGTATTGGTGGTATTAACTTTATGTTTACTAAGTTATCAGCTGAGATCTGGGAACACAATGACGTCGCTGAAGGGAAATCCAATGAGCAGTCAGATCAGACCGGGTTTAAACCAGGACACATGGGCACATCCAACTATCTCAGACGCAGCTGAACAATATGAACAATATGAACAATATGAACAATATGAACAATATGAACAATATGAACAATATGAACAATAT
>CALSCE010010855.1:1149900-1164217 GCA_943593645.1 Bovichtus variegatus | reverse complement strand
GGGGGGGGGGGGGGGGGGGGGGGGGGGGGGGGGGGGGGGGGGGGGGTTGCCCACCATTGTTCTATAGATGTAATAAGGCCTGGACCCTTACCATGAAAGAGAAATTTGGTTCTGATTCTACTGTTTATGTTGGAGTTACAACATCGGCGTGTTTTATGGCGAAGCCGCCACGGCCAAAATGCCCGCTTCGCAACGGCAAAGTCATTCCATGAAAACTCACGATTTTGATTACTTTTCATCCTTAAGTTCTTTAGATGGGACTGACTAAATTTGAAGTCAATTGGATTAAATTGTTTGTTAAAGTACGGCGCCATCAATTTACAATTTACAGCAACTTCCTGTTGTCAATAAGTGGCGCTATGACTACGGGTCAATATGGGCATGTGGATGTTGTCAGGCCTGGAATCTTATCATTCATGGGACATTTGGGACCGATGGGACATTGTATGATGGAGTTATAACAACTTCCTGTTTCTTGGCGAATCGCACAAAATGGCCACCTTGCCACGGCGAGGTTGTTAAGTGAAAACTCAGGATTTTGATAATTTATCATCCTGAAGTTCTTTAGATGGCACTGACAAAATTTGAAGTCGATCGGATTAAATCTGTAGGAGGAGTTCGTTAAAGTGCAGCACCTGTAAAAGGCGCAAAAATCGCACATGAAATTCAAAATGGCCGACTTCCTGTTGGGTTTACGGTACAACATCCCTTAGATTAATGAACAGATAAGTAATAAGCCACTTTTTTCCACAGATTCTTGTTGGAGGACACCTAAAAAAATATTTAACTTGCAACAGTTTAGATCATTTGAACGACATGAGAACTGGTCTTTAAAAAATATAAAATAGACGTGATGTCTTGCTCCTCCGTCTTACAACATCTGACTTGTACAATCTTAAAAACTAAAACAATATTCAAATTGCACCTTTTCAAAACAACAGGCCTATGATAACACAATCACATGACACGCGGCTGGTTAAAGAGCTTTAATTACAGTAGCAAAGCAATGGTAAAAAAATCATGTTTAGAAAAATACTTTCTTCTCCTTTTATGGTCCAAAATTGTTGTAGTTTTGTAGTTAACCACATCGAAAATAAATAAATGGCAAAAAAAATAATTAACTATATAAATCACTATGCATATATGAATGTAGTTAAACTGGTGTAAAATGTAGTTCAACTGCTAGTTTAATCACATGTAGTTCACTACTGCCACACACTACACATCATCTTTTGTAGTTCTCAAGATAAAGTTGTGCGATGCAATATTTTCATGATTCCATATCTCGTATTATTTAATTGATCACAGGCGACCTATAGAAATAAGACTAATTCTTCTGTTGGCTGTTAATGGTGAGCAGAGCATTGTGTTGGCTCGTCTTCACCGTTAGGATGAAAACCCAAATTACTTTCTTTTTTACTCGTCCTGTAAAGTGACACCTTCCACTTAAAGCCGGTTTCACAAGTAGAGACCGACATCTGGTGGAGCGCGCTGTGCACTACAAAGACCGCCCTCATTGATTGTTGCTGTACTAAAAGTCAAAGCTTTTAATGTGAAGCAGCGTCAGCAGCAACTTAAAGGAATAGTTCACCCCCAACATGATGTTTGTACATCAACTGTTTTACCTTGGATTCTTGGAAAAAAACTAAACTAAACATCTTTTTAGCAACTGTGACACAACTCGTGCAGAATCCTGAGTGTCATTCATCCAGTCGTACGCTCGCTCCTCCAAACACGTGCAAATCTTACGGTTTTAAAGACTTCGGACTCACACAGACTCGGTGTTTTAATAGTAAGGTTTGAGTGAAAACGCACGTGTGTGTGCATACGACTTATTCTGCACGAGTTGGTAAGCGGATGTCTTGATATAGTTTTGCTTTTATCCGTTTTGGATTCTTCATTCAGAGCGGAGGCGTGCGAGATAAACGTTTTCTTTAAGAATTCAGGGTTACACGAAGGCGAGTGATTTGATACACAAATGATCCTTTTGTGGGTGAAGTATTCCTTTAAAACCAGCTGAAAGCACGAACATTAACACAGGAGTGAAACTAAATGCTTCCTCTTAAATCACCAGCGCGTTTCCTGCAGGAACTACTTCCCACTAAGGAAGCGATGACTCCACGGGACCTTCACGTACGTACCTCACTGTGTGTCACAGCACGTGTTCAAGTTCTTCTACGTGTAATATTGTTCAGTCGTGAAAGAATCAGGCGAGCACAACCACGGACATTTCATTGTTTACTTCATGTTCAAAAAGTTACATAGTATTTTAACAATTAAAATGTGCTAAAGCACAGCTGTCTAAACTTCTAAAAGCCGCTTTGGACAAATACAGAACATTTCAATGAGCATAAAAAAAGAAACCTGTATATGTATAATAAAAAGTGTAAAACACCTACACATTAAAAATCATTGAACAACACCATTAATGAAAATAAAATGAAAGAGGAAATGTACAAAAGTCTGTGGGAACACAGGAGGAGGAGGAAACTTCCGTACGAGCAGAGTGTTTGAAGTGTGTTGCTTTAATCGAACATGTCGTCGTCGTCTTCTTCTTCTGCGTTGTCCGACTCCACGAAGTACTTCACCTCCTTCTTGGCCCGGCCCGGGCGGTCACGGGACACGGCGCTCACCGCACTCAGGCTGTTGCTGTCGTCGTCCTCGTCATCTGATGGAGGTTTCTGAGGCTTCTACACAGCAGGAACACAGAACCACTTAATATTTTATGTGCATTTGTTTCCTTCCAGCTCAGTGCGAGTCGTCATTTACCTTCATAACTACCTAGTTTCACACACACACACACACACACACACACACACACACACACACACACACACACACACACACACACACACACACACACACACACACACACACACACACACACACACACACACACACTCCTGAAATCCGTTTCCTGATTTTGCTGCTTCACAATAAAAGCTTGGAGATGACAAAATAAAGGCGTGCTCTTATTCTGAAGAAGTTATAGGAAATTAAATGAAATAACCAAATTAGTGGAGCTTTTATTAACAGGTAATCTTCAAGTCTACTAAAGTTAATTATTTTAAGATGTTACAATACTACGTCAAAAAAAAAAAACTATTCATATACCATTTTAATATAAATTAAGGCCTTATTTTAAATGATTGATTCAATACGCTTTTATCAATACGACTTTATATGAAATAAACAGATGGTAATAACTTTTTTGTATACTCCCGAGTAAATTAAATACTTGACAAATGAAAAGTACTGAATATTTTCTCATTTTAAGAACTTAAGTGCAAAGTGAACATAACAGTTTTAAGTGCATTAATACGGCAAAATATAAAAACGATATAAAAAAATCTCGACGATAAACATTTTTGTACCGTTTTGAAGACAGACAGACAGACAGGCAGACAGAAATAACGGGCTATAAAGAACACAATATATAAGAAACCGTCTCTGATGTTCACAGTAGCAGCTTGTTTGACACGTCAAACACCAACGATACATGTAATAAACACAGGAAGACTCACTTTGCCGACGGGTGCTGCAGGTTTTTTCACTGGATTGTACTCGTCTTCAGATCCAGAGCCCTTCCTCTTCCTCCCTCTGCCTTTACCTGCACACAGTTCAGCACCAGAACAAAAAGTGACCAAAACGTTCACCGTCAGGTAAATTGAAAATTGGATTCCTTTTTAAAATGTATTTCTGTGAGTATTTCTGTGCTGTACCTTTAAGAGCCGATGCTGATGCTGATGATGCTGCTGCTGCTGCTGATGATGCTGATGCTGCTGCTGCTGCTGATGATGCTGCTGGCTTCTTGGACCCAGTGTCAGAGTCAGAGTCCCAGATGGATTTATCTGGTTTCTTTGCTTTTGGTGCTGGTGCCTTCTTAGGTTTAGGAGTTGCATCAGACGGCTTCTTAGCTGCTACAGATCACAGAGAAAAACATGCTGAGATCAAACGCATGTTACACTTTAAGTGCGAGTAACCCCTTTTAAACCCTGTTCTGCCAGGGGAGCCCTGATGCTGCATTAGAGCTCCCCCTGTTGAACAGAGTGCGTCATTACCTTTCTTCGCTGGTGATAGTTTGTCAAATGCAGAGCTGCTGGAGTAGGTGGAGAACACGGGGACGATGTCGTCGTCACTCTCAGACTTGGACCCGTCTGCAAGACAAACACAGGCCATCGTTACCTGCGGCACTTCTCTACACATCCCTCCTGCGTGGCGACATTTCTGACTGGGTTCAACTTTTGTAAAGCAAATGTGCTTCAGATGTATCTTTGATGGATTCTGTTTAGTATTTGCATACTTGTTTTTTTCCTACGCTACAGTTCTTATGATCTTCTGTTCACTCAAAGGATGGGACGTTTCTAGTCAAACCACAAGCAGTTGATTACAGGTGTAAAGCTAAGCTACATCTTTTGTTTAAGAAGTCAGAATATGTCATGCCACCATTTTATCCCTTTACTGTTTATCAATACGTCTTTAGTGATGAGGTACAGGAAGTAAAATTCAAGCACTTTTCAAGCTTTTCCAGCACCTTACAGCTGTGGTAAATTACATATTTATATACAGTGCATACAATATACTGATTATTGCACTTATTGTGCTACAAACAACCAACATTATATTCAGTTTACCGTCATAACGATGGTAAAGTGAACATCTTTGGGTGCCGGCCAGAAAGAATGTTGTGAAATTTTGATGAACATTTTTCACCATTTTCTGATATTTTATAGACGAAAACAATTAATCGTAAAAACAGACAACAGATTAAATATTGAAGATAACTTGTTTAAAGCAGCACTCAACAGTAGAGAATCATTCACTTTTTCTCTGGGATGATAAAAATGTGTCTATTGCCAAACTCTACATACTTGTTTGTAATTCTTTAGGAAAGAAACCTGGAGACGTGACTGCGCTCGTACTCACCGCTGTCATTGCTTTTTTCGGAGAAGGCGGACTTGGACAAGAAGATGCTGCTCGTCTCTTTCTTTTTAGCGACAGGTGCAGACCTTCAGAGAAGCAGAAACAATCTTGTTTTATACATTTTTGGACATTACTGCCTTTATTGGATAGCGGACAGTAGAGACAGGTGGCAGGGAGTGAGGGGGGGGGAGAAGCACATGCAACCAAGTGCCTGGTTAGATCTGAACGTTCGAGACTTTATGACCTCAAACACATAAAAAAAGCTGTAAAAAGCTGCAATCCAACGACCGCCATCGAACCCCAAACTCTCTGCTCCAACATGCTCATGGCTTAAATCTTACTTCGTCTTTTCTTTGAGAGCAGAGAAGGAGTCTTCGTTATCGTCGTCATCTTCGTCGTCATTATGGACGCTGTAGCTTTTCTTGGTCTCAGAGGAAGGGAAGTCATCTTTAAACGACCTCATTGGAGAAGAAGCCACATCGTCGTCACCGTTCTCCTCCTCGTCCGCCTCCTCCTCCGAGAAGTCAAACGTGTATTTTGGCTTGGAAGCTGAAAGACAAGAGTGGAGTCTGTGTCACATTCTCGTATTGCTGTGGATTCCGGTGCCTTGTATAATAATGAGTGCGCGTTGCGGCTGGGTTGCATCAGACGCTTGAAGCCGACAGACTAATCACAGTGACCCACTTCACGAGTTATGTTCAGTTTGATTTAAATGAAATGTTACCAGTCTCTCTGTAACCGGCGACCTGGTGCAGGCGGTGGGTCACATCAAAGAACTTGTACACATTAAAAGAGAAACAAATTCTGAAAAATACACAAAGAAAGCTAGAAAACAAAAAAAGGAAGAAGATAGTCTCAAATGACAGATAAATGGATACTTATTTATAAATTCTGTTCTTATTGATACAGTACAGTGACTATAGCCAGTCCCTCTTCTTTAAAAGAATAAAGTCTTAACAACACTCACATGTATGTTCAGAGTTAATTTCTCCTGACTAGGCCGGGGTGATAAAAAGTATTTTCATACTTAACAAACTTAATAATAGTCCCTGAGGAAATGAGAAACTTCCAATATAATTTTGATATAGTACGTTAACTGACAATCCCATCACAGATGTGATTCTCTGTCTAATAAATCATACAACAATCATTTTCAGATTGTTTGGGGGGAAAAAAAAAACAGCTCTGAAAGGGTTAAAGTTTTAAGAAAAAAACACGCACAACACAAGGTTGAAAAAAAAAAAGCAAACGTTTATTCTCTAAAGCATACGCTGCTTTATCGTCTATTTTACTCTAAATGGGACCTTAATTTACTTAATGAGCATCATGCTGTGTTGACGAAGACTTGAAACTACAGATTGAGAATATAAACTCATTAGAAAAATGTTTACTGAGGTAATAAATCAAGTGAGAAGTAGGAACATTTTCTGATAGACTTCTATACAACCTGACTTCTTTTCACCCCTTGCTGAATATAAGAGAGAATGCAGCTTTAAAAGGCATTTCTTCACTTTTTAGACCCGGAGGTTGCCGCGTGGCCATCACCTGGCCAGATGGTGATGCTAGCGATGACACTGAACATTCATACTTTAGAGTTAAATGACATTTGGCCCAACTTTACCTGATGCCCTCTGGGACTTGGTCTCTCTGGGGATGACGGGCTGACAATCCTCTACGTCACTGTCGGACTTGGACTCGTCTTCAGACCAGGGGTTTCTCTTCTTCACCTTCTTTGCAGGGGTACTTTTAGGTCCCGGAGTTTTCCTCACTCTGGGAGTTGCTGCAACACAGTAAACAAGATTACTAAAACTGTTTGTTGACAGTCAGGATTCTTACTCCGGGTTGTTTAATAATGGATTCTAGTTTTCTCGCTGCATTGCAAAGCAACAAAGATGCCCGGGGTAAATGGCTACTTTCAAACATCCAGCACAGTGTACTAGGGGAAAGAACGCTGATGCTGATAAATCATTTATTTACACAACAGCAAGTCCAATTCCATCATTTCTTACAACCCTCCTCCTCAATTTACAAAAAGTTCCATCTCAAAAAGTTACAATTTTGATTAATTTTCTTTACATTTGGACAGATATTGCAATTTCAGGTGAAAAACTAAAGTAAATGAACATGTTTGATGCTAGTTGAATCCTTCAGTACTGACCTGGCTCTTTCTTCTCTTTCTTGACACGCGGAGCAGCCTTTGGTTTGACTACAGAGTTTTCTCCTGTTCCCCCCTCAACGGCCAAAACATCTTCATCAAACTCCAACTTCATCAATGGATCTACGTCACTCTGAGAGGAAAAACACAAGCTGTAACAAATCCTCGATTCCTGAGTTCACTCTTAAGTTTTCAGCATTACATCGGCAGCTGTTACCTTCTTCTTTTTGGTCACTTTCTTGGCTGCATCCGATCGGATTGCCTGAGTTGGAGGCTCCACTCTGCGACCAAATGGTGACGGCAAGGTCTCCTCCAGGTTCAGCTTCTTCGCTTTAGGTTTGCCCACCTTCCCCTTCACCAGTTTGATGGCTTTTCCTAAATTCTGCTCCTCTCGCTCCTGGTGCTCCACTTTCTGACAGACCAAACACAGCAGTTCTCACGTTACAGAACTTTCTAAATACAGTGAATTATCAAATACAAGGCCAAGTAAAAAGAAACTTTGTGGACAGATGGAATTACCTGCACTCTAAAAGGCTCACATGGTTAATTCAGCAAACTGTACATATCCACAAAACTAATTTCATTACAAAAGAGTCCCGTCCAACTTCACTGCTCCAAGTTTCTAATTAACAGATAAACTGTTTCAATTCGATGATCTATTCCAATCATTTCAACTTGTTTAGGAAACACTTCCTGAAGATATTTCAAGTTAAAAGTGGGAGGGATGAGTTCCTCTGTGAATATATATATATATATATATATTTGGAACATATTATTCATAGTGGCTTTGCATACACATTTTTTTTTTTTTATACAATTAGTAAAATAGCATTTCTGTTAGAGAAGAGAAAGATGAGTGCAACACAATTAGTGCTGTGGAAATGTATATTATACTAAGTTTTTGATTTGATTTTTATTTGGGTCTCTTTTAGCTCATTGGCTAATCTTCCAAGAATCCACATCAAAAACATTTAAGCATACAATATTTCATCTATAATTCAACACATATTTGCTGACACAGAGCATACACACACACACACACCCTACATTTGATATCAGACCAAAATCCGTTATCAACTTGACAACAACAGTAACTGAAAGCCGGAACAACTCCCGAAGTAAACTATCAACTATCTCCTTCCACAGCTGAGACATTAAAGTATTAAAACACAAAACTTACATCCAGTTCCTCGATGAACACTGCCAAGTCCTCCTTCCACAGATCATCTGGATGTTTCTTCTCCAGATCACTCAGCTCTGCTCTCTGTACACACAGTCACTTTGTTAATAAACACATGTCAACTGCACAACGTCGAACACTAAATCTTAACTGGATCACAGCCCAGGCCTGGAGCTTAACACCGCTCATTAACCCCTGATAAATAAATGCAATAACTACAGTAACCACAAAGTCCTGACAGGCATGGCTGGTGGTGAGATTAAAATAAAACATGTGAATGATGTGAAATGAATTCAAACAATGATTAAAGTACCTTGTGGTCCCTCTGTTTGAGCAGCTCCTCCACCTTCTCTTTACTCAGGCACCACAGAGGCATGTTGAGGATGTAGTTGAAGTTTGGCCCTGACGAGGAGCCGGAGTCCACCGAGCCGTCGCTCTCATTTCCATCGCGGCCATCTTCTTCTTCCTGAGCCTGTTACAGAAAAACAAAAATCATCTCGTCATACAACAGAACCTAATTCTCATGCAGCTTTCTGCACCTTCTGCCAGGATGAGTGTGTCGGGTTCCCAGAACACAGCATAATTTGAGACACAGATCAAGATTAATTACTGCTACAACACTGAGAATGTTTCATAATAAGAACTAGCAGGCTTCTTAATTGTGCCATGTTACAGTGAACATAGAGGGCTGTTCCCATTAGACCTCCAGCAACATCCCTGTGGTCTGACTGGAATATTTGATTTGGAGAAATATAAACAAAATTCTCTGCAAAAGCGATTTTTTTAGATTTAGGTCTCAAACGTCAGCATATCATTTTACACACCAAGACAGTCTGCAAAGAACTAGTTCACAGTTTTCAGTTCAGAACGACACATGACAAGAACCATCAAGGATAAAAAGGCAAGGCATCAAAAACGGATTAAACACACATTTGGCACACACAAACACGAGCGCAAACACAAAGACAGGCGTCTAATTAGCACATAAATAGGAAGCCGTCTGTCAGGGGATTATAAACGAGTTGAAATAAGGTGAGAGACGTGATGCAAAAACCAGACATTCAAGTTCACATATAAAGAAAACACTGATTCCTCAAAACAAAACATTGTTCTTTTTACTCAACTGATAACTACAACAGCTGTTAACACATTTTAAATAAATAAAAAAATATCAAAAAGAAATGTATTTTTCTATTCCTGCACAAAACATATAATTTTAAGCACTTTCAATCACCCATGTCTAATAATGTCTATTTTCAAAAACCTTTAAGAAAAAAGGCCTTGATTTTTCCCCCTCAAATGCATAAACTTTCAAGGATTTTTAAGGACCCTTGCTTGGTGCTCAAACGTCAAAGTTGATGGATAATGTTTCCCTGATGTCCAATTTTTAAATGTCTAAGATGGCGACAAAATGATCTGTTTGTTTACATTCCTCCTGTCAAAAATCAGAAATGTCATTGCTACCTCTACTGTTTTGGTTCTCTTCTGTCTTGTCATGTTTTTTTCGTGTGTAGCATGATGGACTAAGCTACAACTGCATTTTGTCGCGCAACCCTGTGTTGCATAATGACAATAAATGACCCTTGAATCCTTGAACCATGGATTTACAGTCATGCTGTGATGTAGTCTTAGGACGGCTGCAGGAACTTCTCCTTCTAGTGTTTGGTAATAGTTATAGCAAAGATGATTAAAAACTTACAACTAAAGCCATTGTTTTTTTTGCAATACATAGTTATTTGTGTTACTTATTATAGATGAGCTTTTACTGTTGGTCATGTAGATGTAGAGTTAAAACCACTGGAACAGTACCTTTTCCTGAGCCTTGGACCAGGCAATCACTGGATCAGACTCAAAGCCTTTCTGGACCAGCATGCGGATCAGTTCACGCTTGCTTTTGTTCTCTGTTAGGATAGAAAAATATTTTGGTTAGAAGTTATTCAACCATTCGCTGTTACAGGAAGAATCTGATGTTCAGCATTCTTACCGATTGAAACTTTTCCTTCGATCTTCTCCAGTACAAAGCGAGCCTGGTTGGACAGTTTGGCAGCTTCGGCTCCGAGGCTGCCCAGTAACCAGTCCTTCCTCAGTTTGTAGTAGTGCAGGCGGAGCTCAAAGAACTCCCTGAGGATGTCCTGGACTGAATCATACCTCTTCAGACAGCCCATGTGGTCAAACAGCACCTGAGGGTTGAGCGGTCACAAAGTCAGTTGATGATAACTTAAAGAAAATGTAGCAAATGCAAAGACAAACCATCCATATTCCAAGACAGAAAACACTTAAAAAGGTTGAACTGAAATCAGTTTACCATGGAGTTGCAGGTAAGGCTGGACTGCAGCTTGAAGACCTTGTGGAGGCCGACTGCCTCGGCCTGGGCGAGTTTCTCCTCAGACATGCGAACCACAAACTTGACCGTGGTATCCGTGTGGTATTCCTTATAGTCATTGATGAGAGCTGGTGTTTTGTCAGTGCCCTGCAGCATGGGCTCCAGCACAGACTCCTTATACGCCTGCACGGGAAAGATTTACCACACATCTTATTTTCATTGAATCCCACTTTATTAAAACATTCCAGTTTATCATATGCAGACCAGGAAAACAAATCCAATATAAGATTTTGTGGAGAAAAGAAGCTGAAGTGTACCTGTGTCCATGTCCGAACAGGAAGCTCTGTGATCTCGATGGTGTTTCTGTCGATGACCAACACCTCTCCACTGACCAGGTACTGGTTCTGACCCAGTTCATGGATCACCCCTTTGAAGTTTTTGTACCTTGGAAGCTGTTTGGGGACAAAAATGATACAGTGAGAAACAAAACAGAGACAAAATGGTCAAATCTTTCATCTAAAAAAAGATTTAATCTCCCGCCTTCATCCACACGACAAGCCACAGCTGTAAACATGCGGATCAGCGAAGAAAATGTGGTCAGCGTTAATGTGCTTCAACAAATGTACATAAGACTCCTAATTCTCTACAACCTTTCTTTGAAGGAGTTAACGATTCAGATTCAATGACCAGAACAAAAAATTTGAAAAAGGGAGAGCACATCCCACGAAGACAAAGTTCTATCATTTCACTTGTATAATTTGAGCCATGTGCACCATTTGAACAAGTGAAATGCTCAAATCTTTATCCTCCTTGACTATTACTTTTAAATCTTTTATTTATGCTCATTGAATTTTGAGTTTAGCACTCCACAGTGAATCCCATTGTTGAAGCACAACTTCCTTTAACGAAACAGATTCAATTTATTAATTTCCCCGACACCAAAGATCTGAAATCTGAGGTCTCTTCATTATGTTTCTGCTGGCTGTAAACAACCTCCAGTCTTGTTTATTGACCGATTGAAGGTTTTGTTAATTTGTGGAAAGATTTCCTGGTCTTGTTCTGCCACTTAACGGTCTTTAGGCTTGTGACCTGTAAAGTTTTGTATCAATCCAACAACATAATTACATTAATAGTTACATCAACATACAGAAAGCCTGTATTAATAGAAAACAGTTATGCTCATAGATTTGCAGCATTTCCCTCCATGTTCTAACACAACCAGGGATAATAACGATGAAAGCATCTCATCCCCACTGGGAGCTTTTTTTGTTGCGTTTAGTGAAGCGTAATCTGCATTGACAGCTGTTTAAAAAAAATCATACAAATATGCCGCTGTATATGTGTTTTGAACTTATTAACTGCTCTTCAATGATTGATCCAGGCTCCAGTCGGACTATGAGCTCACCTGCTTCCCCTCACTCACTACAGTGGGCGGGAAAATAAAATTAATCAATCAATACAGTAGGCCTACACACACAGACGTTTTATTTCCTCGGTGGCGACATGAAAACTATTTTGGTCCAGTAAAGATCTGGTGTCAGTCGGCCTGGTGAAGGCAAGTAAGCGAGCCACTGTCCGCTGCTGACAGACGGAGAGACGGGCGCGAGAGACGGAGTCAGAGCGCATAACAAAACGCACTAAGCACCGCTTCTCGTCTCGCTTCCAGTGGGCATTCCCAGCAAGTGTAAAGATATCAAAGCTCATCAAAGTGTGAACAGCAGATTGTATTAATGTCCTCAGACTGTTCACCATCGGCAGAGGGTCCTGGTGGTTGAGCATGCGGTTGATGTTGTTGACGATCTCTCGGGGGTCGTAGTTGGGGAGCTTGCACGCCCAGCCTGTCCCGATGCCCTCAGCACCGTTCACTAGCACCATTGGGATGATGGGAATGTACCACTCAGGCTCCACCTTCTGGTTGTCATCGTACAGGAACTTGAGCAGGTTGGAGTCCCCCGACGGGAACAGCAGCTTGGCAAGTGGACTGAAGGAAATGAGACCACAACTATGAGACTTACGTATTCAAATTCATCTTGATTTTATAGGTTATATAACATTTTCAGATTAGGGCTGCACAATGAATCGAATATTAATCAGAATTTGGGCTTCCTACAATTAAATGAATGCGATTGACTGAGAAATGAACGTTTAAAATGCGTGCTCCGCTCATAAAAAACGTCCTGAATTTGCAGGTGCACGGTTGTATGTATTGAAGCGAATAAGAACCTTGTTTTGAAGCAGAGATTAGTACATTCGCAGGAATGTGGCACACAATAGAAGTGCAAGCAATGCTTTAATAATTTAAATGTCAAATAAAAATATTTTATCTCTAAAAATCAATGAATAATCTTGTTCTCAATATTGATCAAAAATAAATTGGGATCATGCAGCCCCTTTTTCAGACAAGAAACTAATTCTGCAAAAATATCACAATTTGACATTACAAAAAGGGCATAAAGAAGAATAAGATGTCAAATTTAAAGAATGAATATCATCAACTAGCAAAAACAAAAGAATCCAGCTTTACCTGAGCATGGTAAAGATGTAACGAGGGCTGGCGGCATCTTTGCCTCCATTGATGCGAGTACCGAACTGACCCAGTGGCTGCAGGATGTTCACGTTGTTACTGCCCACAAAGTTCTGGGCCAAGTTCACGATGGTCATCATGAGAGCTTGCTACAGAGACACATGGGTGGTCAGTAATAGCGCCAAAACTAGAGAATCTCTGCAATACCTCGACACACAAGCGCACAAGTAAAAGTAAAAGAAAAAGAACCTTAAAGATTCAGTCATTTTGCTCTGATTGGCAGATTCAAGTTTGAGGATGTAAAGAACAAAACACACAATCCTATTTTAATATTAACAACCCCAAACTGCCTCTTCCACAGCTAACATGTCACAAAGTAAACGGAGAAGACAAATGGAGACGGAGAAAGACAAACAATAGCAAACGTTACCTCACTTAAGATTCTTTTCACTGGATAGAAATCTCCAGCCAGCCTGCTAACGACTCATTTTCCCCATTATTGTAATGACTCAATACTCTGTACACGCGTGTGGAGGAGATTGAGTCGACTGTACCTCTCCATGATGGTAGGCAGACATCTCTGCCACTGAACCAGCCAGCTGTGCTACCTTCACTTCCCTCTTGTCGTTCCTCTTCATGCAGGTGAACAGCACCTTCCTCTGGCCCGGCTTTAAACCTGGAAAACAACACACACATCCCATTAATACATCTATATTCTCCGAAACACACAACGGATAGTGATGGTTTCAACCATAACAGTTTTACGAAATCATTACTTTTTTAATGTCACAATGGCTAAACCCCTGTGTCTCACTGGGGACATTTTTTGCATTTTTATTTAACATTTTTCAATCATCTTGGTTGTGTTAGTGCTTATGGCATACATTTTGCAAAGTTTTTTTCCCCAATTTTGGAAGTTCAACCTCAGCTCCTATAATAAGTTTATAATTGTGTAGCCTAAATAAAGACAGTCAAAACCGTAAGAACAAATATGTCCCCATCGAAGCCCATTAAAGCAACAATTTTTGATCCCACGGCCATTACAGCATAAAAACATGCTTTCTATTATATCAGGCTTTAATTGTAGAAAATTCTAGTTCTTACTATTTTCAATCAGATTGGGCCATTTTCTCATGTTTGCCCAAAATCAATGTTTTAATCATTAACACACACACACACACACACACACACACACACACACACACACACACA
>CALSCE010010855.1:1137525-1149890 GCA_943593645.1 Bovichtus variegatus | reverse complement strand
TATATGTTAAAAAAAATTCCATAGTATCTATTATACAGAAAATAATTTACAGTTTTTTTCTTTATAAAAAACAACAGTGGTATTATGTAAACAAATTGCCATTTAAACGCATTAAAATTCAGAAAATTATAGATTTAACTCGGTGAAAATGAAAATGTAATATTAATGTATAATTTTATGGCAGTTCTTTTTGACACAGACTTGTTTTTAAAGGTTCAGGAAAGGGAAAACACAGAAAAAGTAGCCCACCACACAGCTAACAGAGGTGGGGAGAATATAGAAGTACGAACCGTCAACCAGGGATGGGATGGATCTCTCGTTGTCAGAGTTCGAGAACAGAATCAGCTCTTTGTTGATGAAGTCATTGTAGGAGAGGTGCCTGGCCTGAGTTCCATACAGGTATTGCTGTGAAAAAACAATAAAATAAAAATGAACGCACACTTTAAATCGGTGCTATACTGTTTCATCGGCGTGGTTTGAGCTTAGTTTTAGCACGCACATACACATACACACACACACAGACAGACACACACACACACACATCTCAACGTTCTTTCTCTTTGAGTGAAGCCACTAACCTCCGGCAGGCCGTGCATCCTCCTCTGGCGTCTGTCTTCCATGAAGTTAGTCAGCCACTCCTTCCTGTCGTCCGTCTTCTTCTTACTGAAGGCCTGCAGAAAAACGCAGAACGTCCGCCTCCATTTACTAACATACATTTCTTTTTTTATTTGTTGTAAACCATAAGGTGTTAAAAGCACCAAAACGCTCCCCCATACTCGTTCTACTGTAGACACATGTGTTTAGACAATATAGAACCTTTTCTGTTTAAATGAAAATAATTTTTTGCTTGAAAAGTATTGTATCGAAAAGAAATATAATCAAAAAACCTCAAATGATGCCCACACATACTCATGAGCAGGGGGATTTAAATATATTATATATTCATAATATCTTGACAAACATACAGTGTAAGAAAATACAACCCCATGTACAGTGTAAAGCAATCGCATGAATATCACTGCCAGAGATCAGGGTGTCTCATTATTTCACATAATGATTGGTATTGTATTTTTAACGGTTTGTGAATAAACTGAATTGAATGTAGCCTTGAACTCACCAGAGTAATGGCAGCGTCGTCCTCTGCACCGCTGTATCTGAATGTGATGCGATGCTTCTCCATGTCAGCAAAGTATTCCTTTGCCTCTTTGCTTGTACTTGTACCCAAACCTGGAACAGAAATGTAACATTTTTAAATAAATAATCAAATAATAGGAACTTTTAGAATTGATATGTTTATTTGCAAAGTTTGTATTGATATATACTGGAGTATCAAACCTTTGTAGTACTTTATATGCCAGGTTTTAAAGTTCTCTGTATGTTTCTTCCACTCATCAAACTCTGGAATGCTGTAGAAGGCCAACTCCTGCTTGCTCTTGTTTACCTGCGGACAACAAATTAATCCAGGTCCAGTTTTATTATTATTTTATTAGCATTTCACTTTCCCCGACTACCTGAAACATTGGGGCATTTACTACATGTTGGAGGCCCTTTACAAATACAGTAATTAATGCATAAAGTTGCCGTTTTTATGGTTGAAAGAGCCAAGATTAAAATACATACAGTAATCACCACCTTGTGCCAACATGAATAAATAAAAACATACTATTGCTGCTCCAAAGAGAATGTGTACGAAAAAGCAGGAGACATTTCATTATTTAGGCTTTTACCGACCTTTGTATAATTATAATGCATTAGTTAATAGATCGTTCTGGAATTAGCTACAATTGAACATTTTTGCATGTTTAGACTATCCAGCACTGCATCATTGGTTAGTAGATGGAAAACATTTTTCTAGAAAGCTTACTTCACTGCCAGAAGTCATACCAGCAGCAGAGTGAACAACAGCGCCGTTAGAATTAGAATATTGGCCAAAACTGGTAAATATAAATATTTTTTCCTAAATCTTGGCAGTGTTTGCCCGTAGAGCAGTTTTTAGGGGCATTCTGAGATTTTTTAGGGCGATTTTGACCTTTGCCCCCTTAATTTCTGACACTGGACGATTGGGAAGGATCACAATCGATGCAGCAGAACCACCGACATCGTCTTTTTTTATTCCACGCATTCTTCTTCTTCTTCTTCTTCGTCAAAGCCTTGTGCCTACATTGCCCACAATGGAATTGATTCAGATGTGCTATGCTAGTAGCTGCTAAAGTAGCCTCAAGCAAAGATGAGCAACATGCTGCAGAGGTCTGGTAAGCTCACTTCTTTCTAACTCCACACCTCCAGATTATTTTCTTTAGCCCTCAGTCGAACATCACTCGAGGACATTTATCAGACTTCAGCTCCTTCTGGAGACACAAAAGGCTTTATACAACTTTTTTTCCCCACAAATGCAGCAGTACTCCCCACACCTGGAAACCGACTTTGATGTGTAATATTGGTGGAGTTGTCCTTTAAAAAGAGCCGACTGCTGCTGTAAATTGCTTCATCTGCATATTTGACAATTGTGACGGTAATACTCCGTATTACTGTTAAATTAGGGAGTATTCCCAGCATATTTTTGCAGTTTAGTGAGGCTTGTTATCAGGTGAAGGTGGTAATGTACAGTCTGTGTGAGAGTGTGTGTGTGTGTGTGTGTGTGTGTGTGTGTGTGTGTGTGTGTGTCTCTCTTACTTTGACAATGGGTGTGATAAACTCCTCCAGGAATGTGTGTTTCAGTAGGGATGGCCAGTTGTGGTGGAAGAAGTTGATGAGCAGACCTTTGATATGGGAGCCATCTTGATCCTGGGACAAGAAGAGAAATGTTCAAAACTACTGGTTGAGCTCTACTGGTTTTAATGGTACTAAAGCTGTGGCCATGAGGAAGGTCACCTGATCAGTCATGATCATGATCCGGCCGTAGCGCAGGCTCCTCAGTGACTCCGGGTCCTCATAGCTCTTCTTGTATTGGAGGCCAACGATTTTTATGATATTGTTAATCTCAGCATTTTCCATGATCTGTTGAAAGAAAGAAAGAAAAGAAAAGAAAAAAAAGGTAATGTTAGATGCAAGGCAGAGCATAATGAAGCTACATGAAGCTATATGCTTATATTCATTTTGAATCAATAGCTTGAAGCAGATTATTCCCACTGAAATACACGCTAAATACATGTTGGTTAACGCAGATTTTGGCCACTTTCAGCTCATTGATTTGGCAAAAACCAAAACAATGCTGGCTCTTAAAGTGTGGGCAGCAAAAGCAGCTGACACAGACTAACAGAACAGCAGACGCTCAGCAGGACATTAGTTTTAGTAAACCTGCAGATGGTAAGAAAAGCACAACATTTAAGAAACCAAAACTGAGCCAGACATTTCTCGCTTTCCCTTCACAACTCCTTGAAATTGTGCTAAACTCTTTCCTGCGCTGCGTGATGTCAGATC
Source organism: Bovichtus variegatus (assembly GCA_943593645.1). Classification (NCBI taxonomy): domain Eukaryota; kingdom Metazoa; phylum Chordata; class Actinopteri; order Perciformes; family Bovichtidae; genus Bovichtus; species Bovichtus variegatus. Next base: position 1,146,470 of record CALSCE010010855.1, on the reverse strand, counting down.
CTGTTCTTCACAAACAGTTTTTTTCAAAGTCAACAGGACGGAAATTCTTCTTGTACTTTGCCCTTTCAAACTTCCAATAAATATTTAACCATGTTATGATCTACTGAATCGGAGAGTCGTGGAAAGTATACAACTTCATCCCAGCTTTCATGACACCACCCTTACATTTAATTTGCAGTGCATGATGGGGCGTCACATCCAACCACACTGAGGCCTAACAATCTCTATAGGGAGGTCACAAATCCAAAAATTTGGACCAGTGAAATTTAACACGGTTCAATACTCAATTGGGTAATTCCCTCTAATATAAATTTTATATTTCTGTGAAAACATCTCCTTCAAAAACACCTGTATTTAGTTTATCGCAAAAAATACAGTTTTACAAGATTACATTTCAACACATCATGACACCGTTATAATTAACCTTCGTCCGACACAATTCCCATTAATATTAGCTGTTAGCTCCGTCATTTAGCCAAGCAGAACAATGCTACCCACCAGCTTCACACAGCTAACAGCTAAGCTAACGTTGACTAGCTCTCCTCTGGCCGATGTGCTGCTCACAATGTATCTACCAGGGATCACATAGTCTTCTACCGTCCCCGGGACGCCCTTAGTCTCCTGAGCTTCAACTTGCGACTCTGCTCCTCTTTACTGGTGCACTTACTTGATCCCACTTCTTTTTTACACACTAAATCATTTGTGAGTGTGAAACATGACATATCGAAGTCTGTGAGCAACATGTAGTTACTACAAAGTCTTAGAACTTTTTATTTTCCACGTTCCCTAACACATCCTTTCACAACTATCCGGTGTCGTACCTGCTTGTGCGTTGCCTCTCGCACGTTCAGGATCTTTCCTCTCAGGGGGAACACGCCGTAGCGATCGCGGCCAATGACTCCGAGTCCAGAGACGGCCAGAGACTTGGCTGAGTCTCCCTCAGTGAGGATGAGTGTGCATTCAGCGGAGTGTTTGCCTCCTACGACATGGAGGTGGAAAAGATTAATAATCAAATTATTGTGCATGATGCGCCCGAGGACCAAGGGCTCCTTATCCTCTTCTAAATCCTTCCTAAAAATGTGTTTTTATAAGTTTGCTTTCACAGGATTTGTGGTCTGATCTGTTAACTCATCTTTTAAATCCCATTAATATACAAAAGGCATTCTCTTCACTTTATTCTATTGATAATTTTAATCATTTTTAGATTACTTATTGTACCTTTTCTCAATGTTGTAAAACTTTTAAACTGTATTAGAACTGTTTGTCTTCCATTTTACCTTGTAAAGCACTTTGTAACTTTGTTATGAAAAGTGCTAAACAAATACATTTATTATTTTTCCGTAGTTTTCTGGATGGCCGTGATTTAAAACGACAGTTCATAGATAAAAGCCGGCTTTCAAACAAAGTCTCAATTTTGCTGTGAGATGGAGACCGTGTGGTCTGTTGCCTACTCTAACAAAGCAAAACAATAAGTTGTGTTGAGAGTCACATATGCAGACTACAAATGTTAAGTAAAAAAAATAAATAATAATAATAATTAAAGAACTTCAAATTTCTATTCTTGCACAAAATATATAAATTCAAGCACTTTCAATGTCCCATGTCTATTTTCACAAACCGAAGATTTCTTAGTCCCATGATAACCGTGTTTTTGAGAAGCAACAACCACCGCTCGGCCGTCAGTGGTGGACATTGTTCTACACATTAATAAATAATCACACAGTTAACACACCGGCATCGTTGGCGTCGTCTAGCTTGGGGATGCCTTTGATCTTGCTGTACTTCACAGACGAGCACTTCTTATTCAGCTGAGTCTGAGCTTTGAACTTCACCCAGTTGAGTATACTCTCAACAATCCCACAGTTTGTTGCCTGTGGGTGACAAAGACAAAGAATCTTTTGTATGACAGATGCTGACTTTACACGAGGAAACCAAAACACAGAACGAGAGAAGTGTCCTTACAGCCCTGACGAACTTGTCTGACAGAGGGCACTTGGACCCAAAGCTCTTGGTCTGGAGCGTCATGTTCTCCTTAGTCTGAGAGTCGAAGGTGGGGTTCTCGATCAGCGCGTTCACAAACACCCAGATGTGGTTCTTCACCTGAAGCACAATGAGAGGAAGGTCAATCGAGACACAATGAAATGAAATGAAATGAAACCACCTTAAGTTAAGAAAAGAAAATGTTGCATAAAATCGCTCTACCTGGAAGGGTTTGACGGTCACTCCCGCCTTGTTCTTCTTCTTCACCACTTCAATAAGTTTGGCTACTATCTGGTCCACCACATAGTCAATGTGTCTGCCACCCTGAAAAATAACATAACATTGTCTAATCAACTAAATCATTCCACAACCCCCTATTGAAGACCTCTGCTTTAGGTCATTTTTTCAAAATCGAAAAATATTTTTAAAATTAAGGTAATATTTTTGAAAATTTAGGTCATTTTTCAAAAACGAAAGATTTTTATAAAATTACAGTATTTATTATTTTTTTAAATTGAAGGTTTTTTAGAAAGTTGAGGTGATTTTTTCAAAGTCGAAGGTTTTTATAAAATTAAAGAATTTTTTCCCGAAATGGAAGGTTTTTTTGAAAATTTAAGCCATTTTTTGGTAATCGAAAATGTATGACCTCAACATTTTCAAAGTTGAGGTTATTTTTTAAAAATGGAAGATTTTTTTGATGATTTAGGTAACATTTTCTTGAAAGTTGAAGAATTTTTTTTAAACTTTAGGTATGTTTTTACCTAAAGTTACCTAAAATTTAGGTAATTTTAATTTCAAAATCGAAATATATTTTTAAAATTAAAAAGGTAATATTTTTCAAAATCAAAGGTTTTTTTAAAGTTGAGAATTTTTTCAAAATGGAGTTTTTTTTTAAATTTTTTTTTTTTTTAAATTGAAGCCATTTTTTGATAATCGAAAGTTTTTATTAAAAGTTGAGGTCATCAGGGTAATTTTTCGAAATCGAAAGATTTTTATAAAGTTAAAGTAATTTTTTCAAGATTGAAGGTTTTTTTTAGAAAGTTGAGCTAAAAATTTTTCAAAATGGAAGGTTTTTTTGAAAGTTAAGGTCATTTTTCGAAAATCAAAGTGTTTTGAAAATTAGGTTAACTTTTTCAAAATCAAAAGATATTTTGAATATTTAGGTAATTTTTCGATAATCGAAGGTTTTTATGAAAATAGTGGTAATTTTTATTTTTTTTTATTAATTGAATTAATACACAGGTTCATATATTCATGTAAATTTGCGGGAAAAAAAAAAAATATATAAATAATTGTCTAATCAACCAAAAATGTTGCGAGCCCCTGCAGTACCTCCGCGGTTGACCTCTGACTTATAGCATTTGTTGGCAGTGGATATTCACCTTGGTTGTGGCGATGCTGTTGACGAAGCCAATTTGCTGGAATCCCTTCTCGCTCAGCGTGAGGCAAACCTCCCAGCGATCATTCACCGTCTCGTTCACCACCTTCAGAGCGACTCCCGTCTCGTCCAGTTTGTCCTTCACATACAAATCCACGTAGCTGCGGAACCCAGTTATCTTCAGTGACAGAAAAGACAGATACCAGTTAGGTTCAAAAAGTAATATTTACCTGTGTACACCAGTTTAAATTAAATAAAAAATGCTCTGAGGCTCTTATTGTTTATTTATTATTGTTTATGTGTATTTGAGTTGCATAAAATAAAAATGACCACAATAAACTAATCTTAACTAGCTAGTTAACCATAAGTCATTTTCAGATATACCAGAAATGCCAAAAGACAAAAACAGGAAAATCTGAATCAGGCTTATACAACATAAAAAAGGTGTTTGGTGATTTCTGAGCATCGACTACAAAACAATGAAAACTGCAATGAAATTCAAACCATTACATCCAACTAAGAGCGGTTGAAATCCCACACTAGTTAACCCTCAACACACACTTGTACAGCACAACGAAGAAAAGAACATTTGTAATGAGACGGAGAAAGAGACTTACGGGTAATTTTTTCCCGTTCAGCGTGACTTTCACCCCCTTGCAGGATCCGGCTACATCATATGCTCTGCGGGTGAGAAGTGCTACAATATCCTTGTCCAGTTTGTCCATCTTGAACTTGGACAGGTCTGGCTGGAAGGTCACACAGGTGAAATCTTCCCCATCGAAAAACTTGATCTTGGGGTCAGAAGTCTTGCCCATGTTGTTCTGCCACGTCTGAGGACGGTAAAAAAAAACATGTTAGAAAACCCACATTGTCATATCCACGTCTACATTATTGTATTAGTTAAGTATCTTTTATAAAGAGCGATGCATGAAACTCTTAAACTCAGAACACCTTTACTGTCTCGAGTGCATTTAGTCTCCCAATCACCGTGAGATGAAACACCCGTGACTTAACAATTGCACCCATTCAACCCCCAGGGGTGCAACCACAAAAGGTGATAATTTACACAACCTTACCTCAAATATGACCCCATGTCAGAGCCCTATAAAACAGCAATTACTTTATTCAAAAGATCACAGGGAAGATTTTATATTCACATTTGCTACAATCAGATTAAAATCAGTCATTACTGTCTGTAAAACACACCGGACCATCACCTGGGGGTGACTTTTACACCTTTAACACAGTCAAATTCAAGCTATTTTCAAGGTTGCCCAGCACCTTACAGCCGCGATGGACAGTCGAGTACAATCCAATACAGCTTTTCTGCCAATAAGTTTACTTTAATGATTCCAATAATGTTCTGTAAGGCAAAAACTAAGTAGGTTCTCTCCGACTTATTTTATATCGTTACCTAAAAAGCAAACTAGTGATTTATTATCACAGCAATGCTATTACAATTTCAAGCACTTTATTCAAAATTCAACCACTTATCAAACCTTAAAAATAAATTTAAATTTGAGTGTGTTGAAGGATTTCTAGCACCCGTACGGACCCTGAGGTTAGGAGCTTGTACAGCTTGTAAACACGACCAGGAGCTGCTCACAGGAAACCTGCTGCATTTACTGTGATTACGGTACAAAGCAGAAGTATGGAGTTTGTATTGCAAAAACAAGGCATACGCTTTAACAGGGAGACGATTACAGCTGTAAATTTAGAAAAAAATAGTTTATCTTTAGTGAAAAGAATAACCTTTGATCAAAGAAAAAAAAACATTCTTTGTGACAAGAAATGGAAATTGAATGTAATCTTAATTAAAATCCTTTACATAGTCGAGCTTTTTAACAGGAAAATTCAAGCACTTTTCAGTTACCTAAACTAAAAATGTCCACTTTCGAAGCCTGTATCATCGCGTCTAAATTCTGACTATAAATGCAATTGCAAAAAACAAAGTTTACAGAATTCCTTTATACCCACGGCAATCAAAGTATTTACACTTTGTTTATTTTGCCAGCAGTTCATATCAACTTTGATTGTATATTTTGATCAGGATTCACGATTACATAACGCTTGCTCATTTCCAGAGTAAGGGATCAACAAAAGGACTTATCTAGCTATGAATGACAAGGTAACAAGAGTGATTGTGTAGATAAAACACCCCATTCTGCACATTCTTAACCTTGAAGACATAACGGTTCAAATGAAGCATTTTCCAAACTTTCAAGACTTTGTACGAACCCCGGAGGTCAATACTGACCACGAGCAGTCGAGCCAGGTATAATTTGTTTGGTGGCGTCACAGTATATTTAACAGGAGACACGTCCTCACCTGTTTGAAACTGTGTCTGTATTCCTTGCAGGCAGTTTCTACTGTGAACTTGGTGCTGAAGATGTTGCAGAGTTTAGCACCGTACCCGTTCCTTCCACCTGGGGCCAAACAAACGGTTTGCATTATTCTCCTTCCCGAACCAACTTAAATAAACACGGATGTTAAGAAGCCTCCTCTCACCTGTGACCTTTTTCTCATCATCATCGTAGTTGCTGGAGGTGAGCAGGTGGCCGAAGATGAGAGCTGGCACGTACATCTTCTCGTCCTTGTGCTCCACCACAGGTATTCCTTTACCATTGTTCCACACAGACATGGTGTTGGACTCCCTGATGGACGCAGAATAAAAGAGCGGGGATGAGTTACAGAGGAAAGTCTCATTCTGATGCAAAGATGTGTTAATTAGCAGGAATGCAGCACAATGTGAAAGTGAAAGCTGTTGATTTAATTTGGGGTAAAATAGGTTTTGGCACAATTTTATTTAGATTTTGTTTATAGGAGATGCACTGTGAATAAGAACCTTATTTTTCATGCATTAGCAGGAATGTAGGACAACATGGAAGTGAAAGCAGTGCTCTGGTATTTAAAATGTGAAAGTGCAATAAAAATAATTTGTCCCTAAAAATCAATGAATAATCGTGATTTCAATATTAATAAAAAATAATCCTGATTATCGTTTGGGCCATAAATCGTGCAGCCCGAGTCTGTAAATGCAATTTTGAATATGTGAAGGTGTTGCATTCAAGCAAAAACAGGGTTTAGAGTTGCTCTTTAAAATCTATCCATCTCTGATATGATGCGGTTATGTTTATAGTGACAAAATAATGCCACCGGTGCTTAATAAGCTCAACCACAAACAGGCTGAGGGGGGCATTGGAGAGGAGCATTAACATCGCTATAAAAACCACATTAGCAGCAGAGACCTGAGTGCGGCAGAGCTAATGGTATCATTTATACAGCAGGGGACATTAGACGGAGCCGCAGCTGAAGGCTGAAGGACACGCTGCTGTTTCTGCAGTCAGATGTTGGTGCAGTTGGCAGGCTGGAGGTGGACCGCATATAAAAACAAGAGCGCGGTGCATTTCAGCACAGCCTCATAATACTGTAGTCTGGCCTGGATCCATGTCTCAAACCTCATCCATCTACTGCGTGTATTCACCAGGTTATACCCAGCATAAAGGACCCAGCCGTCTGAATACAGGCAGGGACGGACAAACCACAGTCTGAGAAAAGCATTTTCTTCAAAAAAGTAGCCGACAGATAGCTTTTAAGGATGTAATGAGCTCATAATATTCATGCATACATTTACACGACATTTTGTAGAAAAGCTGGTCACAGTGCAAGAAAGAAATGATCAGTTTTAGTCAAAATCCAACATGTGGAGGTGATAATATTTACAGCACACGCTCTACTAAATACACTCATTATATTATGAAACACTGTACTCACGGATCAATGGTGATCTTAATGGCAGTCATGTTCTTGTCTCTTTGTTTGTTATCTGCTGCATTGACTGTCAAGGGGGAAAAAAACATAAAAATAAACCACAGATCATGAGCGGACGTCTTCAAATGTCTTGTTTTGTCTGACCAACAGTCTAAGATCCACAGACATTCAATTTACAATTATAAACAACAGAAAAGCGTAGCACATTTTCACATTTGAGAAGCTTGAACTAGACAATGTCTTATTAATTGATAAGTTGAAAGGATAATCAACATTTTAAATTCATAAAGAAATAAAATGATTAGCTGCAGGTCTTGTGGGCACATAAATGCTTATTATTCCAAACATCTTCTGGTCATAAATATGACATAGTGTTGTATCCTGGAGTGGGGAAGTTGTAATAGTATCTGTAAAATGTTAATCGTTTCCTCTAAAAAGGCAATAATATATTAAAGACTTGGAGGTTTTATACCCATTTTCAAATGTGTTTACATCTGAATAAAAAATAAAGTACAATATGGATATTAAAGCAATTGAATAAGAATCATGTACCCTACTTAGTTCAGTAACCAAAAAAATAAAGAAAAAGAAAACCTAATTTCACACAAAATTAACTTGTATTTTTTCTGAGAACGATTCTGCAGCTTGTGCATCTTGTGTAATTGCACAGGACACAGCAGCAGTATTATCCAGACAATGAAACTGTCATTAATCAAACACTTTAATAAACACACAGGCTACAAGACGAAAGCAATCATCAACAACACTCCCATGCTGTGAGCAGCATCATTTAAAATCTGATTACACTGGTGCACTTTACAGCATTTCTCCCACATTGTACCTTAAAACTAACATGTAACAAAGTGCTCAACTGCTCTATCAACCTTAATTTAGCTGAGGCACGCTGACTGAGCACGCTTGCACTTCACCAGGGAAAATAAATCAGACTACAGCTTTGACCGTGAGCTGCCGCAAACACTGAAATGATTTCTCTGTCAACTTTTCATTTTTCACAAATGTCCATTCAGGCTGCAAACGGGGCACACAAAGACAAGCTCACGGAAGGAAACTAATCTCCACACACAGCCCCGGATCAATGCTGCCCAGCAGCGCCAGCAGCACACTGTGAGTCAGTGAATGATGCTGACATTCTTATAGCAATAATAAGCCTTCAATATCCCATTTAGAGAGGGACAATCTCAAATGACAAATTCATTTTTATATTAGCTGTGCAGATTAGAGTGCCAGAGGAAGATGAACAGTGTGGATTCACTCACCAAGAATTTCATCAAAGATTTTGTACAGTCCAGGGACGTAGGTGATTTCCCTCTGGTTCATTCCTATTTCTTCATCAAAAACCCACATTTGCTGAAAAAAAGAAGAAGATACAAATCAATGTGAAGTTCAGGGTAGCAGCGATCATAAATGTCAAAACAACAAAGCCAAGAGAAGGCTATACAAACGAGCACAGAGGTTAACATAGTCGTGTGTACATTCATTAGCAGACACAGATTAACATCTGTAATGGCTGCAATGTTTTTTTGATTAATGATATTAATACCAATATATGTTTGAACTGGGGATACAACAAACACTTTGTTTTTCCAACTGCAGCATCCATCTTTTTAGTTACTGAGATTTCTGTGATCCTACGATTGGTTTTATATATATATATATATATATATATATATATATATATATATATATTATATATATATATATATATATATATATATATATATATATATATATATATATATATATATATATATATATATATTTTTTATATATTATGTCTTATTTTTTTCAAACGTGG
>CALSCE010010855.1:1085885-1137425 GCA_943593645.1 Bovichtus variegatus | reverse complement strand
ATATATATATATATATATATATATATATATATATATATACATTTTTTGCATGTCTTGTGTCATGCTTTAGTCAAACGAGTGTCGTGTGTTGAAAGGACAGACAGCAGCTAATCCCAGAGATTATCACACAAAATCTGTTTCTCTCAGACATCTGTTGTATTTGGCCGGATGGCTTCAAGTCATCTCGTTGTGCCAGGTTGCCTCAAACAGACTGTGAGACACAGATCTAAATCAGTAACAAATACATAATTATGTTTGATTTAGCATAACTTGTGTTTTATTTCTGTAAAAAAAACATTTAAATAAAGAAGCAGTACATGACAGCGTTTACCTCCTGCTACAACCTATAACCTACAGCTCCACACCCGGGACCAGATGCATAAAACGCTGTAGATTCACATCTAAAAACAGTGTGTACACTAAAAGACAGATATGTAGACGCATTCTTTTTGTCAAATTTACAAAGCAATTATTTTTTCCAAAATAAATCATTTCCGCAATGTCTTTTTTTGGGAAAATTACAATTAAAGTAACTTCTTAATTGGAGCTTTAAATATAAATATTTTACCCAACACAATAATTGTATTTGTTATTTGTGGGCAATTCATCCAGAACCCTTGACATAATATTTAAAAAGGTGTACATTTGAAATAGATATTGTCGGGCCTTAGCCAATTTTTAATAAAAAGGTCCACGAACTTGCAACAGAAAAACAATAAAAAAAAAAATACAAATCAAAACTGCTCTTCCTCATTACATAATCTACACAATGATGATTGTTCAATGTTAAACATGTTCAGCTGTTTTACAGTGCATGTCTAAACGGGGCTCATCAGTCTATCCTTGACGTCAACAATGGACTCACCTGGGTGATGGGCTCCACGGTGCCGACGTACGTGTCTGGACGGAGGAGAATGTGCTCGAGTTGGGTCTTCTTCTGGTACACTCTCTCCACAGACAACTTGGAGCCTGCCTTGTCTTTCTTGGTCCCTTCCATCTTGGCAGAATCACCTCTGCCATTCGCAGCCTCCTGTTTGGCAGAAATGTTATTGTTATTAATTTGCATGTAACTATGTAAAAACCACCAGGACCTGCAAGAAGGAAAAAAAACCCTCAGCTGTGCTGTTGACAGAAGATATCAGTGCCCACCACCACAGGGAGAAGACCTCTGTGGCATATTATCAACAGAAGACAAATACTGGCATTATATAGCTTTAAGTCTCTCTATTCCAAACTACAGTAATATTTGGGAAAGTGAAATATCAAGTTCTAAGAAAGGTCATTTTGGTAATATTCAAAGGCAATTAATTAGTCGACTAATCGGTTGTTTTGGTGTTAACCGACTAAGATTTTAATAATCGATGAGTCACTTTTTAAAGCGTTTTTCACGCTAAATCAGGGGCACCGGGCCGCGGACCAGTACGGGCTGTGGATCATTTGATACCGGGCCACACAGAAAGAATAAAACTTTTTTTTTGTCTTGGTAATATTTATTGTAAAAAATGTTATGCATTATATTATATATATTACAATGTAATAATAATATAAATAAAGTGCATAATATAAAAATGGAATAATTAAATGATATGTTTGCATGAAACCGGTCCGTGGTGCAGAAAGGTCGGGGGGCGCTGACATAAATGACGATTTAAAAGGTGCTTTTGCATTATTCTTTGTGAAGAAACTCAGTTTTTACAGATTTGTCGATTAAAATCAACAAACTGATTAGTCGACAAAATTGTATGAATGTTAGTGGACTAAGAATGTCTTTAGTCGAGGACAGCCCTAGAATAATCCGTGATACAATGGATATATTTGCATTTCATATGCAAGAAACCTCTGCCTTGAGGAATGCAGACAAACATGTAAACATATCTAAAAACAATTAAATTAACAGTTTACTTATGAGTTGAACATGCATCACAAATTGCACCAGAAATGTATTTTGAACTTTCACTCAAATCAGGTAAACATTTCCAGAAAATGTTAAATGAAAAGCCACAGTTTTTCTTCAGATAGTGCAATCCTTTACAGTCATATTACACGGCACAAAGTAGTGGGTATAAAGTTACTATACCAACATTATCCTGAGAGTGTGCTGCAGGTTTAACACGGTTAGTAGACCAACATGATACAAATGTCTGTGGTGTGAAAGGATTTGACTGCCTCCTTAATACATTGTATTTTAAGACGCGATTTACTTGTAGTATGTAGTAGTTTGTGTTCATTCAGATGCTCTTAAGGAGACTATGCTGAGTAAATACTGTGTAATGACAAACTGGTATTAAAAGCCATACTAATACAGTAATGAATGTATATGCAACCCCATAAATGGGCAGAAATGTGTGTGGAGTGTGGGGGTAGGGGGTATCTGGGTCACCATCCTGGTTACTTCTCTTCTATGTAATGTCCAACCCCACGCCATTAAAAAAAAAGAAAACATGCTCACTGGAAATAATAAAACATCTTTAAGTACATTTACTCAAGTACTGTTCTTAAGTGCAATATAAAAAAAGGTACTTGTACAGTACTTGAGTATTTCCATTTAATGCTACTTTATATACCTGGTAACAGTATTTCTTCTGTGGTATTACTACTTGTATTAAAGTAAAATATCACAACAGCAAAAAAAAAGTGCAAGTATAAATAAGCATAAATAAGTACAAGTTAAATTTGCTTTAAAGTGATTTACTAAGTTGGGGTTGCACCGGAAGAAGACTTCTTCTTCTGTATTTATACTGTAATAAACAACTCACCCGTGTATTGAACATTGCATCATTGTGTATTGAACATTTACTTTATGAATGAACACGCCGTGTTTTTGAGGATGCTAACATTGCACTCTTTGCAGCCTGTTGTCCTGGCCGTGAGACAGGATGTTATGTCTGTCTCTGCGCTTTCGCTTTGTTGTTATTTTTGCACAAAAAAAAAAAAAAAAAAGCAGTCATGCATCCGGGACAAGGCCTTTAAAACCCAGCTGTGTGGTCTTTAACGAGCGTCTTCTGGACAGAAGAACAGACACTATGGACCGGCGAGGAGATTTAAATACCACCCAAAGCCAGCGCACTTCGCTATGGTTAACATAGCACTTTTAGGTGTTACAAAAGCACAATTTAGATGATAAAAACTGTAAGTTAGTTAACGTTTTAGTTGTGAGAATAACTTACCATCCACGCCAGACCCCCGCTTCCTGCTGCGCCGTTGGACATCTTCCTTTGTGGTCCTAGTTTTTATTTGATGCACCTCTCAAAATGTCTTCAGTTTCAGTGAAATTAAACGTCCGCCAGCATAACAAAAATGTCTCAGTTTCTGAAAGGTACCCAGACCTGTTTATCTTCCATGTTCTTTCTCCGTTTGCGTTAAAGGTAATCCTTTGAATGTGTTCAAACAAGCGGAGTAGGGGAGTGTATCGCGGCTATTGTTAAAATCGACAAGCGGTGGCACAGTAGGCCTGAACTCCCAACAAAGATGCTAACCGGGCTACTTGCTGCCAAATAAATACTGTACAAAACACACGCATTAAATAGACTCACAATTTCATGTGAACACTCAACAGAATAAAATAGGAGTTTAACTGAAACGCTCAAAAAAGGATATACTTAAATACATTTCATTTAGAAGTAAAAACGAATATTAGCTAGCGGCAGTACCAGCTATCCGGCTCCGCCATCTGCAAGATAGACGGCGAATCGTCTCGCAGATGAACCGACCAATCAGGTGGCTGCTTTTTCAAAGGCACCGGTACTTCGACCAATAGGAAAAGTCAACAATAAGTGACCGTTGTTTTTGTTCAACACAAGATGGCGGCATAACTCAAGCTTCGTCTTTGAAAGAATAGAGTGTGTAATGTAACGCATGCATATATTGCCATAGCGACTACTATATTGTAAAAATATCTTTATTATACCATCATATATTTCCCCAACATTCAGCCCTTCCACCAAACCAACAACACTCAATATATATTTATTGTAACTGCACATGGCAAGGTGTAAAACTGCCAATTATTATTAAATAACACACTAATAATTAGTTTATTATTAGCAGGACAACTGGGGCAGCCTGAGATGATTGAAGTGTGGAATGTATCACAAATCACAGACACTTTTACATTGAAAGCAAATGTTACAAAAACTATGGCTTTACGTTTAAAAGCCCTTTACATGAAGTGTATTGTAGACTGCATGTTTCATAGGTTGTTTGGCCTTCAGTCAAATCAATGTTAAAAATGCGTGACTGTACTCTGTGATAGGTACAAAACTCATCTATCAATAGGCCATGCATATAGAATCATCCTGGAGGAAATAAAGAAAATCTAATTTATATATTGCACTGATTTGTCAACATAAGAAACTATCATCCCAAACAAGAATTAGGGACACAATGTTGCTGAGAAAAACAAAATGTTAAGCATCTTCAAAGTGGATGAGGATTTCAAACAAAGATTCCTCCGTCTCCTTCAAGCTTTGCCTGAAGAGCTGCGAGTGCTGCCATGACGTCGCCTCTTCTCCGCCGCTGAGTGCTGCCACAACAATGAACTCGGAGGAGCCGGACAGACTCTGGAATGACTGCATCTTCCCATCTGACGGTGCAAGAGGACGACACAGGAGAGGAAATGATCAGGAGGGATCATGTAACACAATTGCATTTAAAGTTTGATCAGGACTATCTATTACACAAGCGTACCTCCAGAGAACTTTGTAGTGATCGGGCCTGCCTGCAAGTGCCAGCAGACTTTCCCAGAATGGAAGGTCTGGCTACTGGCCACGATCGAGACGGACTTTATCTTCATTCCCGCCGGAGCAAAGTCAAACTTCCAGCTGATCGTTCCCGTAGAGGAGCCTTCGGTACGAGCTATGTACACCTGAAGAAAGAAGTGCAATCACACCTTATGTGCATGTTGTTCCTGGATCTAAAAAAGGTGACCCTAGTAGGAACAGACTTTATTCTCATTTCCTACACTCAAGGTTCAAGGTTAATTTATTGTCACTGTGCAATGAAATGCAGTTGGAGTCTATTTGTCCTTTTTTTTTTTTAATATCCTTATTTTTACTCCGTGGAAAACGTAACCACAAGATTACATTAAAACAAATGGTCCCCAATTATTTCATAGTCTTTCAACTGAAATTACATAAGAGATAGTGAAACAATTCCCGTGGACTTCTTTTCTCCACATTACATTTATTTATTTAAATGTATTTATTCATATACATACAAGAAATCTGCAGCCTCTTCCCTTTGGACAAAAGCGTCAGCTAAATGAACTGTAATGTAATGTAACTTCTTACAGAACGTAAATGTGACCTAATGATACTGCATGCAACAGTAAGTACTTTGTAAGGGCAGCTGCGGCGCTAAAAGTAAAAAGAAAAAGTACAGGAATTGGAACGCAGCCCAGGTCTCATTTATTCTGTCCATCACAAAGTCCAAACTTTATGGGAGCATTATTATAATAAATGTTGAAGTATTACACATCTCTGAACCAGTTTCTGTGATGTTTAGAACTAAATGTTGGTGTAAACATTCCCTCTATTATTATTATTATTATTACTATTATTATTATACATGTATATTCAAAGACGCGTGAAGACAAACAGTACTTTCAGTTGTGTTGAAATTTCAAGTTTTCAGGGTTTTGATAAACATTTTTAAATGAAAAAATATTGTTTGTTAAGTTTGTTAATCAAATAATAATAATAATAATAATAATAATAATAATAATAATAAACATACCATCTGCCAGTCCTCCTCCACCTTTCTGAAGACCGACTCCTTCCTCCACACACACTGATCCCAGCTCTGAATCACCTCAGAGCTGTTGGAAACCCGACAGTACTGGTCTCTGCTGGCACTGTAGCGCACATGCAGTAACCTGTCGCTCTTCTCTTTCTCAGTAGGAGTAAACACATAACCTGCAGTCTGAGAAAAACACACACACACGATACATCAACATATTAAAATACTAAGAATACGACACTGGGGGCTTCAGTTGTGATTACATATCTATTGTACTAATATTGACATTATAAATGGACATAACACTTTATAACCTTTACAAAGTTGGAATATATTGCAGGACTGTTGGATTAGAATGCAATATCTTTTATACAGGTGGACCTAATAAACTGGCAACTGAGTAACTATCAGTATATTCCTTGGTTGTGGACCATTATTTGGATGTTGCCTGAAAGTGTTGGATAAGTTTAAGAGATGGTCATAGAATACGTCAGTAAATACACAACTCGACAATTTTTAACCTTTTGGTGTCTTGGCTGTAGGCGACTCCAGAGGTTGTCAGGGAAATTAAACGGCATCACGGCGAACACTAGTCCGCTTTAGCTTAGTGGTGGTAACGTTGAATTCATGCGACCATCGTGGTGTAGTTTGATTATAGCCGGACGCCAGTTTTTACATTTCTGGGGATTACATTTACGCAAAACTCAGAAAAGCGGTGATCATTCGTGAAGATGATCTTGCTGAACAAAACGTGCAAGATGTTTGAGCTTATTTTCTACAATAATTTTAAATCCCATTGTTTGTTTGTCGTGGGAACCAGGTTGATGCAAAAATACGTCGTCCCTGCAGAACTCTGAGCTCAACATCATCATGACCAACACAACTGCTGTCCAGACCTACAAAAATAAAAGCCACGTCGTAATAAACTCCAGTTTTGCTTTAAGGATTTTCAATACTGGGACAAAATGGAAAATACGCAGTTTATCTGCAATGACCATTAAAAATGACGTCTGGCGCCTAATATTGATCCCTAGATCGACATTACAATAAAATCATGTTGCTGATGTGAAGAGGTCGTATAATGAAATGCATCAGTAGATACATAATGCTATATTCTCACAGCATATATAACAAACCTTACCTGTGTGGAGGTCCCTGCATCAGCCTTCCTGGTCTCCCCCCGTGCCATCCTCCAGGCCAGAGAGCCAGAGTTGCGTCCGCCCAGCTCTCCTGGTTTTGGTTTCTTGGGGGAAATAAACTCCACCAGCTCGACGAGCAGCCTCTCCGTCAGCTCCTTCTTCCTGTCTGGACTCAGGGACTGCTGCCTCTTCAGCATCAGAGCAGAAGGAAAGCGATTTACAAATCAGACTCAAAACAGCATGAGTCTTATATGCAGGCTTTAAAGGAATAAGATTTACCGAGGCATTAAGCCTGTTAATGGTGTGCAGCAGCCAGGCCTCCTGAACCTTGGTCCTTCTCGACAAAACCTCTGGATGTTTGCAGGAATACCTCCACGTCACGTCAACCACCTGCATCACAAACACATGCTCAGGTATGAACCTTCTGATGACCCTGGAAGATCTTTGTGTCAAACAACAGTAAACAATACAGGTGGAAATATACAGAAAAATAAAGAGTAAATCATAGTAAATCACAACACACTGAAAACAGTCCAGAGAAAACATCCTCATACAGAAATATTAAGATTATATAATCCTCCAAAACAAACCACCTGCATAGCATGGCATGATAATAAAGTCATTCCAGTCATACTCACTAGAATATCATTTCTGTCTACCCTCTTATTAGCCTCAATATCACCAAAAAGATCTTCTTTTCTCTTTTTAAGAGAAACAAAAGAAAAAGATCTACTAATAGAACATTTCAGAAATGCTTTAAGATCAGTGGAGTTTTTCACCACCAGTAACACTATGGAGCAATGATTTTACGTTAGGGTCCCTTTTTGTTTGCTTTTGTGCACAAAGATACATGAACCAGAGGGTTTTGTGCAAAAGGCAGGGTCACACGTTGTTGCTTTTGATCTTTTCATGTGATTTGTTGACTGTAAATAAAAATATAAAATATAACCATCTTTATCCTTTAAGGACAAGATACTTTTACTTTGGTGTCTTTTTTAAATAATCCCTTAGAAATAGGATCACAAAGAGGCAGAAATCTAAAGTAAAGATAAGCTGGATTGATACCAGTGTAGACTTTAAGTAGTAGTACAGGTAGTACAGTACATAGTAACAGGTAGTAATAGTACAAGCAGCAGTAGTGGGGGAGTGTGGCGTCTGACCTGGTCCTTAGAGAAAGCCAGAACGTAGGCCAGTTTCTTCCCCCAGCCGACCTCGTACAGAAGAGGCTTATCACAGCCGTTCTCACACGAGTCACAGTGCAGCCAGCGACGCTGAGAGGCCGAGTAAATCTCTGTCCACACATGGTCTGCAACATCACAGGGAACCTTTCACACACTTTGCACACTGCATGGATTGTTCCGACAGCAGAGCAAGTATCAAAATAAATGATGCGAAGTAGGAAATGTGACAGGTTCATAATATAGGAAGCGACCAAGAAAATTTGTATTTAATATCTTAAATTTGTACCATTTAATGTTAGAATAGTTCAAATTGGTTCAATGTTTGACAGAGTTCTCTTTAAGGCAGGGGCTGAAAAAATATTCCCCTATGAGATGCCAGAACTAGAGTATATTATCAATATTGGTGCAGATTCATTTTCTGCCGATCGACTAATTGATTAATCAATTAAACATTGCAGCTCTAGTCGTGATAACTGAACCAACTAAATGACAACTGAGCTAACTTCATTCAGTGATGAAGAAATGGTGAAAACTCCAAAATAATGCGATTAACTCGAGCTCGAGTTCAGATTTTTTTAAATACAAACAGTATTCACAACACATACTCAACAACATTTGCTCCTAATGTGGATATCCAGAACAGAAGGTCTAATGAGCGCTGAGACGCAGAAACTGATCATGTACATACCTGTGCTGTCCCAGATATATCTGGCCTCAAGGCCCAGGGCTCTGCAGCACAGTGTGAAACAGTTAGCCCACTCCCCACAGCGCCCCCTTCTGGTTTCAAGAAGCTTCTCAGGATTGTTATACCTGGGATTAACAACACAGAGAAAACAAGCAATCAAAGGCCCTGTTCCCACCTGGCATTACCATCCTGGGTGACCTGACCACAAGTGGACAGCTCTAAGTACGTCAATTCACATCTGGCATTAAAATGCCTCTCAAGTGAACACATGTCATTTCCGTTTGCAGAGACCAAATGCGTTGTTGTTTTTTAACCGGTTGGAGGCAGTAATGCACATCCCGTAGTCTGCCGTAAATTAAGAGAAGAAGAAATCCAAACAATACAGAATGGGTGTATCCTTTGGCGTGTTCCTTGTATCATCTCTACCAACCCTCAGTCTTCTATCCATTTTTTCCTGTTCGGCACACGAACCTGTACGTACTTCCACTTACGCAGAGGAGGTCAGTTGAGTCGCCGGTCCTTCAATGTGGCCCACGACACCTTTTCTTACACAGCACTAAAAGATGTGGCCCAGACCTCTGTGGGGTCTCAATGCATCCTAAATGCATCCTAGGTGCCTTCACACCGTGTACTTAAAGCTGTGCACTTGTGATCTGATCAGGTCTGAACCGGCAATTCATTATTCTACATGCGGTTTGTGGTTAAATTCATTTATAGTCTTTATGACTGTTTGCTAACACATAAAAAATTATTTAAAAAAATATTCCTGCAGTGAATGCTGCAAAAATAAAAGTCAGTGATTTAACAATTAAAAAGTACAATTTAGTGAAAATGTCTACCAATTCCTGCAACTTAATCTTAATTTTGATATTAATATTATATATATTTAATATTATCTCAAAAAAGAGATTAAAAACTAGCCAATATGACACCCACACACACACACACACACACACACACACACACACACACACACACACCTGGGGAATCTGGTGGAGAGCTGGCAGCTCTGACAGTAGTGGTTCTCCACTCGCTGAGCTCCCCAGCGGAGGTCATCGGTGGTGGGAGTGAGGGCGCTGGCGTTCTGTGTCGGGCCTTCGCAGCGGCTGCAGGGCAGATGGTCCACCCAGGAGAAGAAGTCCTGTTTGAACCATCTGAGCAACTCCAGCACCAGGAAGTCTTCTACTCCAAGTTTACATTCTACAAACAGGAAAGCAAGTCAGGTGGTCGCTCTGAGACACTAAAGGAAACATCCATATCTTTAGTTGCATACAGTATGATCCAGATATACAGTGGATTATTTTTGAATAAGTAAGGGGACCTCACCCGGATCAGCCTCTCTTGACTCCTTTAGCTTGTGTTCAGCCGCAGACGACAGCTGCAGGTGAGGGATGCAGCTCATGGCTTTCTGCTGCAGCTCAGGGTTTTCATACAGCATCACGTGCTGGAAGTTTGACTGGAGAGTCGCAAAAAAGCTCATACTATTCTCCTGACAGAAAGACAAGAAAACATCCAGATTACAAACAAACCGATAATGAAAGTAGAGACAGAGTGACACTTTATCCTAACTGAGGGGAGTATGTGTCGATGTTCATGAGAGATGTAAGGGACTGTACAATTTTTACTGGGGTGGGGGGGGCTGAATGTTATACTTCACTTTTTAAATATTAATATTTTCTATGCTGCCTCCCCTTGACAAAGTGAAATAAGTTGTCTTTAGTCTCCACAGTGACTCTGCTACAATGATATTACAGCTTTTAATATATTATAGCAATTTCTGGCATGTTAAACCAGGGATGAGACCATATTTACCAGGGATGAAGGCTGTGATAGAGGGGGTGTAACTGGCTGGCTGGAGGCAGCAGCAGAGCTCTCTGGTGCTGGTGCTGAGGTCGAGGATGAGGATGAAGATGAGGATGAGGCCGCAGCATCCTGAGCAGTAGGTTGGACAGGTTGTCCTCCACGCAGCCTCTGATCCCTCTCTGCTGCTATGGATTCCCTGATGAGCTTCAGCTGTTCCACTGATGCAGACTTGGGGAACACCAGGTGGGTCTCAGCCTGAAAAGGGGCGCAAGACATCATAATATTTACTCAGTTAGGCTAATGACACATGAACAAATAGAGCCTGAAGCAAGTCGAACACTAGAAATAATGGCTTTAACTTAGTACGGTAGCCACCTGTCAGTTACTTATTAATTACCTCCTCAAATCCCATCTCAAAAAGGCATTCCACAGCACCTTTGATGGGCAACAGCTTGGTGGAGAATGTAGGATTGCCTATGCGGATCGATCTGTACTTTTCGTCATTAGGGTACCTGTTGGGAGAGGAAGGGATCATATGAGGAAGTAGAGCAGTTCTCGACGCTTTTCAGAAAATATATTTTGCTCTCCTGGTGTGGAAGAGACAAATTACTATGTACAAAACAATGAGAAACACAAATAATACATTGGTACCATTAGATAAACTTTACACCCTGACCTTAAGTACTTTAACTTGAGACATTTACCTCACTCCACAGCGTTATCCCAGAGTCACTGTTAGGAGAGGTAGAGGTGTATATAGAGATTGTAACTATTTAAAAGTGCTTCCGATGAGTCACTCATATGACGAATTATCCAGAAGACCTTTGCAATTAGTACTTTCGGTTAAATCAGGATTGTCCATGCATGGACGTGTGCTGATGTACAAGGACAAATACAAATCTGAGATTTTTCAACAGAGTTTGGTTTGACGCTGTGTATAAACTGCATATATCGTTGCTCAAGTATAGCTATGTTAGCTTTATCGGCGGTTTTTAGTTAGACTGATGATGACACGATATTAGATACTTTATATGTAACGTACAGAACAATCTCAGTGTAGCTAACACATCACATCTCAACACACCGCTGGGGTAATTGCGTCGTTAAGTTCACAACCTTACCTTAAAATGTTATCAGCGTATTTAAGTAACAACTTGGCAACGTCTTGAAAGACTTCATTTGAATTTTCACACAATGTTGTCACTGCTGGTGACACTGCCATACTGGTATTTTATTCTTGAACAAACTTAAAGTATTTTCCCTATTGAGCATGAGAGCTAGCGTTAATGCTAACGCTGTAATTTCGGCTAATAGACGTTTTGGGTCCTTGGTATAGCTGACCTATCAATGCCTGTGTTCGCAGTTTAAAAATACAAATAAAAGAATTACAATTGTATTTTGCCATAATTATTGTTGTAGCGCACATTTATATGTGTGTCCTGCTCTATTAGTTTGATTAATGTTTTACAAAAATGTCATATTTACATATTAAACAAATCCGGCGTTCAGAAACGCTACCTAAGAATAGCTGTCAGGCAGACTCAAGGATGTACTCGGTTGTTTTCTCGTGTCATGAATGTGGCAGCAATTGACAGGTAACTTTGAAATTGCAAATTTAGGTTCAGTTGCGTTTGGAGGACATTTCAACGTACATTAATTCATCTGATTTCACCAAAGCTGCAAAGCGAGCCGTGTGGATCGTGACAGCCTGTAGCAGCATGTCTGCTCTAACTTGGACTAAACTCCAGCTGAGACCACACAACATACGGGTACTTCTTCAAAAAACAGTCAGTGTTTGTCCAAACCAAGGCTCCAGACACTGCAGCTCTGGAAAGCACAAACGGAGGGTTGTTATTACTGGGATAGGGTTGGTGTGTCCTCTGGGCACAGGCACTGCACTGCCCTGGGAGCGCCTGGTTAAAGGCCACAGTGGGATTGTTGCTCTTCACTCAGAGGAGTACAGGACTGTCCCCTGCAAAGTGGCAGCCCTGGTTCCCAGAGGGAATGAACCGGGACAGTTTAATGAGGAGAGGTTTGCCTCTCGTGGGGAGATCAACAGCATGTCACCGGCCACTGTGATGGCTCTTGGAGCTGCTCAGCTGGCTCTGGTGGACTCGGGTTGGTTCCCCCAAACCCCAGAGGAACAGCTCAATACTGGCGTGGCTGTTGGCATGGGTATGGTGTCATTGGAGGAAATCGCTCGCACCTCCACTGCTTTCCAAGAAAAGGGCTACAAAAAAGTCAGTCCCTTCTTTGTGCCTCGCATCCTTGTCAACATGGCTGCTGGGCACATAAGCATCAAGCACAAACTGAAGGGTCCCAACCATGCAGTGTCCACGGCGTGCACCACAGGCGCACACGCCATCGGTGATGCAGCCAGGTTCATTGCCCACGGGGATGCAGTTGCTATGGTTACAGGCGGTACAGAATCCTGTGTGGGCCCTCTGTCAGTAGCCGGCTTTGCAAGGGCACGCGCCCTCGCCACCAAATGGAATGACAACCCCACGCTGGCGTCGAGACCCTTTCACCCGGAGAGAGACGGCTTTGTGATGGGCGAGGGAGCGGCGGTGCTCCTGCTGGAGGAGCTGCAGCACGCGGTGCAGAGAGGAGCCAGGGTCTACGCTGAGGTGCTGGGTTATGGACTCTCAGGGGATGCCAGCCACATCACCGCACCCACTGCAGATGGAGATGGAGCGTTCAGGTGACTTTTATTTAAAACATTTTTAAAGCATGCAAGAGACAACATTTACTGCTCACATTCAATATTTTCAAATAATATAAATTATGCCACAAAACTACTGTCACTTATTTAAGTGGTGGTTCCCAGCCTGTTGTTGATTATTCAGAGGGGTCACAACATGATGAACAGAATAAAAAAGCAGACATTTTGTCATTTAAGCTTTTTGTTCTTTTTAACATTGCAGAAAAATACAGAAAGTAGGGCAATAAATAAGTGCTGCAGAGATGTCCCGGCCTACACATCATATTCTACAGACCTAAGAAAAAATATTTATTCATCATACCATATAATTTAATCATTAATCATACCATAATCATTTTAATATGTCTTCCAATGGTAAATGTTCTGCATTTATAAAGCACTTTTCAAATCTTTGCGATCACTGAAAGCGCTTTACAACACATCAGCATTCACACACATTCATACAGAGTCAGAAGCTACAATGTGCCCCATGCTCATCTGCGATAACCATTCACACACACACACACACACACAGTTGGCTATCGGGAGCAATTTGGGGTTCAATATCTTGCTCAAGGACACTTTGACATGCTGACCGTAGAGGCTGGGGATCGAACCACCGACCCTCCGACTGGTGGACGACCTCCACCTCCTGAGCCACAGCCACTCCAGATAATAAAGTTATAATCAATCAAATTGCCACAAATGAGAATAATGATTTTAAAAAATGACCATTCCCTCTAATACTGCAAATCATATCTTATGTGGAAGAGAAAAGAAGAGTTAAAATTATTATCCAAACAACATTCATCACAGTTTAGAGAGTTCTGAGTTCAGCTTTGGCCGCTGTGTTTACAGATCCATGTCTGCAGCCCTCAGAGATGCTGGCATCTCTCCGGCAGATGTGACGTACGTGAACGCTCACGCTACATCCACTCCTTTGGGTGATGCAGCGGAAAATGCCGCCATCAAGAGGCTCTTCCAGGAAAGCTCTGAGAACCTGGCTGTCTCCTCCACTAAGGGAGCCACGGGACATCTGCTCGGGGCCGCAGGGGCCCTGGAGGCAGCGTTCACCGCTCTGGCCTGCTACCACGGGGTCCTGCCCCCGACTCTCAACCTGGACCGTACCGAGCCGGAGTTCAACCTGAACTATGTTCGCTGCACAGCGCAGCCGTGGAGCACTCCGGGCCGACGGGTCGCCCTCTCAAACTCGTTTGGATTTGGAGGCACCAACGCCTCACTGTGTCTCACCAGCATGATGACAAACTGACAATAATTCTTGACTTTTTATTTTTTTTTTATCAGATCATCCAGTCTGTATTCTTTACCTGTGCACCGGTAGAATTTATTAGTACTTCTGGGAGTTTAGAATTTCAATGACAAGCTTTAAACTGCAAAGATTAAAAGCACCAAATCCTTGCAAAATGCAGTTGATGTTTTTGTTGTTTTTTTGTTTTTTTTTTACATGAAAATGGTCAAATTTAAAAGTGGTGAAAGTGAGTAAAGTGTATTATGATGTGGAAGAGCAGCCAAGCTTCCCCTGCAGGATCTGGCTTGTGTGTCGTTCTGCTCATTAATTATTGTTAGTAATTTGACACAAAATAAATATGAAGGCTCGTGAGATGATTAATAAGAGAGGAACGACGAAAATCCGATACGCAAATATCCATTTTTTATTTTGATCTTTTCTCTAATCTTTGCTTTTTTTGGGGGGGGAATATTGGATCATTTTACTCTTTGTGCCTTGAACATTTATTTAAATGAAACCTGAGAAGTTTGGTGTTTTTTATAAGGGGTCACAAGCCTAAAAGGTCGAGAATCACTGGTTTAATGTCTTGTTTAAAATACTGGTTTATAGTTTTTATGTAAAATAGTAATAAGTAACTAACTGTCAAATAAATGTAGTGGAGTACAAAGGACAATATTTCCTCTTTGAAATGCAGTGGAGTAAAAGTATAAAGTAGCATACAAAAGTACCTCTAAATTGTACTTAGTACTGTGTTTAAGTACACGTACATGTGGGATCCAGTCCCTGTGTGTCTGGCACGATCTGCTGAAAATGAACATTTCACCGTTGGACCTTTTGAATAACGACTGAGCTCCACATTCACCCTGAAGCTTTCTCTGTATCCCAGCAGGGGGCGTTGGCTCACAGCGAGTCATGCATGTCACTTTATTCACTTCCTGTACAGTTCACATTTTAGACATTCCGACACTTAAGTACAGCAGAAAGAAAATCAGTTAAAGAGCAAACTGACTGAGGCATCCTTACCTGACCACAGAGCATCCATAAAACACCAAAGTGCTCGTGAGAGTGAGTGCATTAGAGAGGAAATCATCCTATAGAAGAGGCTGCGATGAATAATTGCATTGAGAAGATAATATCCGTTAACAGCCTGCTGTCAGCTTCCTTTTATGCAACCTGTGTTTTCTTTAAACGGGAACCCAGACTCCACAACACTTGGACAATTTATTTCAATTATGAAATAAGTGGTGCTGTAAGGGGTGTGCAGCTGACTTTAATAACATCCTAATGGAGGCATGATCTCACAGTAGTGCCTTTTGTGATCACTTACGGAGGCACTTTCCAAACCAAGACCTCTGTGTGTTGTCTTTGTGCTTCACCGGAGCTGGAGAGGTTCACTGGGGAAAAGGTGCCATAATGTCAGGGCAAACAATCCCCTAAAGGAAGAAGGACATTTTCCTTTTGTTCATATATATATATATATATATATGGGAGGAGAAACACAGATGTTGTCTGGCATCCCGGGGGAGACATGATGTCTGTGAAGGGACACCGAGTGTTTGAGAGGGTTCAGAATATATGTGTGTTTAAATGTCCCCGTGACGACTTTGCACGGTGCGAGAAAGACTTTGTCAGAACATTTAACTGTGAATCATATTCCGCTGAGAGGAGGAGGTTTTACAATATAATAAGTGGGAGGATATTAAATAAGACCTCACTAGTGGCTCCTACAGACTGCAGTGTCCGTTACACCCCACTAAAGTCACAACATGTTGTTGTCCTTGGCGTGTTAAAGGATAGCTGCTTTCTTCCAGAGAGCTCAATAAGAAGGTCGATATACTAATGTCAGTATGTTAAGTAGCCTATGGAGCCGGATGCAGGAGGCAATTAGCTTAAGTCCAGAGAGCACCTCTAAGTGCTGTAACTATTCTTTTTTAAGTCTTATTATTCCAACATCAGGGACTGAACGACGTCCCCGTCGTCTTTGTGCTGAAATGAACCAGAGCCCATCTAAAGGCTTCAGTCTATAATCCCATATTCCCAAAGTTATAATAAATGTTCTGCATTTATAAAGCGCTTTTCCAATCTTTGCGATCGCTCAAAGTGCTTTACAACACATCAACATTCACCCATTCACACACGTACAGTCAGAGGCTACAAGGTGCCACATGCTCATCAGTGATAACCATTCACACACACTCACACTCACACTCACACACTGTTGGCCATCAGCAATTTGGGGTTCAGTATCTTTCCCACGGACACTTTGACATGCTGACTGCAGAGGCTGAGGATCGAACCACCGACCCTCCGACTGGTGGACGACCTCCACCTGAGCCACAGCTGCTCCAGATAATAACGTTATAATCCATCAAATTGCCACAAATTTGACCCACTTTGCACAGTTGGTAATCCAACCTTGCACCTTGGGAGGGTTGAAGTTGTTTGTGCATTTTATGGCTGTTGGCTTTTTAGATTCTTGTGTTGGCAGAGGTGACGAAGTACTCAGATCTTTTACCT
Source organism: Bovichtus variegatus (assembly GCA_943593645.1). Lineage (NCBI taxonomy): Eukaryota > Metazoa > Chordata > Actinopteri > Perciformes > Bovichtidae > Bovichtus > Bovichtus variegatus. The sequence goes on along the minus strand of CALSCE010010855.1, from coordinate 1,120,414 downwards.
CAGTAAAAGTAGTGACACCGTTATACCGCATTCAAAACTTAAATAAAGCAAAAGTATTCGCATCAAAATACACTTAAAATAAAACGTATTCATTCTGCACAATGGCCCATTTCAGAATAATATATGTGACATTATCAAAGTATAATTATTGATGCATTAATCACTTTAATTTTGCAGCTTTTTTTATCTATATATCACGTTTTATGTGTACAACCGCGAACTTCACCAAGGAGTCGATAAAGTTTATCTTATCCTATAATAATACATGATCAATTATTTGTTGAGTTTATTTTGTATTATTCATCTGACACTGAATTTTAAGTTATCAGATAAATAAGTAATAAAAAGTACAATATTTGAGATGCAGTGGAGTATAAGTATAAAGTAGCAGGAAATGGAAATACTCAAGTAAAGTACAACAACCTCAAAATTGTACTTAAGTACAGTACATGAGTAAATATAGTTACTTACTGTCCGCCACTGTGTGCGAGAGGACGTCTGGCCTCGCAGAAACATTAGAAACCCTGAATATCTGAAGCTGATGCAACAAGCCAGATGTGCAACAGATGTCAGGAAACAATGTTTGGATCCTGGGAAACATTTGACTGGACAGTGTTGCAGTAAAGGTTAAAGGTCAAACCAACTCACAGCCTGTGGACAAGATAAACAAATATATAACCTTCGTTTTGTAGATTATGATAAATATTTCATGGATTTATTCTAATCTCAAAATATTCCTTCATTTTGCTCATGTGTTTTTTGTTTTGATGCCTTATAAGAAGTGCATGAAGTTCAAATTGTACCCGAACCTTCGTTCTTTACTTCAAACCAAAACAATTGTTTCATTTCTATTACATACATATAGACCAACTCCCCCAAAATCACCATCATAAAAATAAACATAGATGTAATCTTCATTTTGTAGATTATCATAATTATTTCCTGGAATCTAATCTCAAAACGTTCCTTCAATTTGCTCACGATGTCTTTCTGTTGTTACATGTTACTCGAGCCCTGACACAAACCTTTTCTCACGTCCTGTACGTGGAGATCTTGGACCTTTTGCTCTGCATTTCACTTGATGAGTAATTGTTCTGTCCCGTCTGAATTTAATAGCATGATGTAAAGCCGGACCCGGGTGATGAATTACTGTTCTGGGGAATGTCGTTCCAGACCCATTTTTAGAGATTACGTTTTATTAACTCTTCTGGATGTCACATCCAGCTAATGAATAAATCAATAATTCATCCATTTTTTTTATTTAAAATAATCTGACATAGATAGATGAGTTGCAACAAGATTTATTTTTATTTGGGGTTAGAAAGGAAAGCCCAGCTACCTCCGGATTTAAACATCGCTCTCTGTCCAGCTCTGGTTTCTTACCCTCATGCACGCTGTGTGAGTTGGTGTGAATCAGCCGTTTCTTACTCTCAGTTTGCATCATAGCACCAAGAGCTAAAATATATCGTATATAGCAGTGATTCCCAAACTGTGGTGCCAGCAAGAGCTTTGCTGAAAAACCTAACAATTGCACTCCAACTGGCCCAAGTCCTTAAATTTAGGACCAAGAAAATGTCATTTTTTAAAATCTATTACAGTCAACAGTTATTTATTGCATATAGACATCACATTGCAATTATGTAAAAACTGGCTGTAAATCATTTAAATATTTTAGAAATTAAATTTGGTAGCATGAACTGGCAACGTTAGCATTAGCTTATCGCAGTCGGTGGCAGGATCACCGGTTCAAGTCCCAGAATGGACCGAGCACGGAGCGTGGAAGGAGCGCGGTACGGTACCTACCCTATAAAAGCTGCCCATTGCTCCTAACACTAGGATGCGTGTGCTTCGCTGTATACATGCGTGACGGTTAAAAGTTGATTCCATTTGAGTGGAATTTTGAAATGGCTACTTTTTGGTACATTTTGCATTGTTCTGTTGATTATAACCACTGAACCATTACATGCGCGCTGTTCCTTAACTTTACATAGTATTAGGAAGTGAATGGACATATATGCCAAAAAATATGTTGCACACAGACTGGAGGAGGATGATTTTGCAGCAGCACTGCATCATGGTCCATGCACTCTGAGAGCTAAGTGTACCCATCCCACTGGACGTCCATATCAATAGAGCCTTCGCTGCATGGGCAGGAACTATTGATTCCTATTGCTGCAACGATGACTTTTGGTTCGTGTTATTCCTTCGTCTCCCTTTTTACATCCCTGCACTCCTAATTAAAGGAGATATCCAAGCTGAATTATGATCGCCATGGCAACAGAGTCAGCATGCATTCCCTTTGATATCACCCTGTCCCACATGGAGCACAGCTGATCACCAGGTGCTAAAATTAGCCCTTCTCTCTCTCTCTCTCTCTCTGTCTCTCTGTCTCTCTCTCTCTCTCTCTCTCTCTCTCTCTCTCTCTCTCTCTCTCTCCCTCTCTCTGTGGCACATGTTGGATGGCCTTCATTCCTCTGCCTTGAGCACTATTCAGGCCCAGTGTCAGCCTCGAGTTCGATCTAGTCAGCCTTTATTGGTCAAATTGACACAAGATGCAGTTAAACTCTTTTTAATGTATAAACATCCCCGTTAATTAAAGCAGTTGGTTCACAAACCAACTGCAAAAAGATCAGGGCTCTGAAAATGATTCATATCACTCTTTGTTCGAAGAGCTCCCGAGTTGTAAAACAGTAGCTAATTAAGCATGGCGTACACTTTACACTGCTGCTGACCTTTCCCCACAGTTCACTGCAGGATGGTCACAGTGAGTAGGAGCAACTGTGAAATACCACATCGTAGATCTAAATTTGGACAATCAGCTTTCTCCATAAAGTGCTTCACTTTAAGTTAAGTGCTGGCTAAAAGCAAACAGGAGCTGTGCAAATTGTTAACAAAGTTACTGTAAATTCCAAAGCTGCAGCCCAACTAGGGACAAGAGTAGAAAATTAGTGTGTGTATCTGCTTCCAGACTCTGGTGCTGGTCTACAGGTGAGTGGATCAGGTCCTTCCTATATCCAGGCCACGCTCAGACCACACACACACAGCCCGCTCACGTCGCTCTGCGTTGGCCAATGTATAATGTATCCACCTTAGTGGATATAGCAGTTCAGTGGTGTGAATTAAAACTAATTGACAAACTGTGAACCCGGGAGGTTTGGGTGTGTCATTCATTATCATGTGTACATATTGTACAAGCATCTAAAGCACGTGTTCATAAATTGTCACCACAGTATTAAAACATCCAGTCGTGTACAGGCCACACATGGAGGTCGCGCTGCCATGTGACACCAAAGGGAGGCCACATTCTCCAGGGAGCAGACGGTAAAACCGGTTGTTCAGCGAGGCATTTTAAATGAAGCGACAGTTACAGTGATACGTGAGGAATGATCAGTCCTACAGTCAAGTGCTACACCAGGACACAGGCGAGGTCAAGGCTGGAGCCACACATGCCACAGTTGTTGCTTCAGATTCTCCCTGAAGGTCAATACAGACAAAGTACTAATCCAGCGCTGGTGTCAGTAGTTCTCTGTATCTGCTCATTAGCTCTTGTTTTGAATAAAATGTCACTATAGGAGTGGAGACGTAATTGCTGATTGACACATGTATAATTAAGCAGCTTCTTTAACAAAGAGAAATTCTTATTATCTGAATATTAACCCTGTAATCAGCTCCTAACTTTTCCTCTGGTGAATCCTTTATTTAACAGACGGGAACACTAACTTCAACAAAGGTGTTAATATACATTTACAATCTTTCTACAATTCTCACAACGTTCTTTAGAATATGAAAAGGTGCAGCGACTGCCTCTCCTGCAGCTCTCGGGCTTTACGTATGTGTGAAAACTACTTTTTACATTCATGATGCATTCACACTATGGTGCTGAAGAATCGATACTTACAATGTCGTGTTTTTAGATATTTATTTCTGCTTTTCTTTACATGAACAGGAGTAAAATAAAAAATACTTTAACACACGGCTGTTGAGAAGCTCACGATATGTCAATGAATAGTCAGAAAAATTAACCGCAAATGTTTTTTGGTAGTGACTGCACACTCAAAGCATAGGAGGAAGGATCTTTTATTAATGTTTGCATGAGTAAAAGGGAAGTGTTATTTTGGCTTTTGTCTGTTATCATGTCTATAATTCTGTATTTCTGTTTTTTATTGTCTCTGGTGTTTTCTCTTTGAGCTTTTTCTTACATTTTCTATATATAGTATAGTATATGGAGGATTAAAAGACTTATGTCTGAGCAGGATTTGGAAAACTTGCATGCATTGATCGTCAGTAGACTCCACTACTGTACAGTGTCTTCGCAGGTCTCACTAAAAAATGTATGAGACGGGTGCAGTCGATTCAGAGTCCTCACGAACACCAAGAAAGTGGATCTTTCCACCGGCTTCCTGTCTGCCAAAGAATTGACTTCTGCTGGTATATAAAGCACTGAATGTTTTAGGGCCAAAATACATTTCTGATCTTCTGCAACACTATGAACCACCCAGAGCTCTCAGGTCTTCTGCTTTCTGTCCCCAGAGTCAGAACTAAACACAGAGAAGCAGAGTTCACTTTTTTTGCTCCATATATCTGGAACAAACTCTCGGAAAAACTGCAGGTCCGCTGCAAACGCGTGTGACTTTTATTCCTGTGTTTTATACCAGTCTTATTCTGTTTTAGCTTGTTTTTATTTCTATTCTCTTGGATCCTTAATTATATATTTTTTGTATTTAAATGTCATTTTATAATGTATTTCCTCTGCAATTTGTTCATGCTTTTACATTTTTTTATTTTGTAAAGCACTGTGCATTGCCTTGTTGTTGAGTCTCGGGCTGCTGACCTGGTAGAGCAGCTGCCACGTGTACCGAGGTACCGAGTCCTTCCTGCAGTTTGAACCCGACCCAGAGTCCTTTGTTGCACATTGTCGCCTCTCTCGCCCCCATTCCAGTTTATCTGTCCTCTCTATCTAATAAAAGCCTCTGGTACGATAGTTAACATTTCTAATCTGGCAACGCTGGGTGAGCATCACCCATTCTCGAGGTATGTACATCCGTTTGGACCTCACACAGATAACACTGCATCATTATGTCTTTACTTTACCGAGGCCTCATCCAGAGCAGCTGCATCACTCTGCGTGGTTTTGGAGCTGCTGCCTCCAAGTCCCTGCAGCGCATAGTGAATGCAGCTGGGAAGCCCCCCTCCCTCCTTCTTGCATTGCGAGTGACAACACCCGTCCCTCACGCAGCCTCTTCAGTCTCCCGCCATCTGGGAGAAGATACCGGAGCCTCCGAGCACGGCGCACCAGACTGGGTAACAGCTTTATACGTCAGGCTGTCCCCTCTGCCTCCAAAAAGCCTGGACTGTAATTTACTCATCCCACACAGCCACACAGCACCAGCCATAACTTTCTTTATACAAACATATATACACACACACACACACACACACACACACACACACACACACACACGCCTACACTGGCCACTTTGCACAGACAACTGCTGCTAATTACGCACCCTGTGGATGGCTCATAACTTGTACTTCTTTTTAATCTCTATTCGCACTATATTCAGCACAGGGGTCAGCTGGTCACGTCGGTTTCTGATAGTCAGGGAGACTGCTCAGAAAGTGTTGGTATTTGTGTTTTATTATGTTTTATTAATCAATGTTAATAACCTGCGTCATATCACTGATAAATCGCAAGCGCCAGAGCTCTTTACCGTGTTCAACGCCCTGAACCCCCACACACTTTAACGTCTCATGTGATTTCAGAAAGTGTCTGAGTGCAGGAGGGTGTGAGGGCTGCGTGCGGAGTGCGACAGCACTTTGTGAAATCACTTCACCTGCAGAGACACATTTCTGTGTCTGATGTTTCAGACTGTGCATACTTTATAAGTATCAGTAGTTCTATATAGACTGTAAATAAAAAGACACCCATTGCTTTGTGGACTATGGTTTTGAAGCTTCTCAGTTTGGTGTTTTTTTTTGCCGTCGCCATCTTGTTTTTTTTGGAACCAGAAGTACAACCAAACAGACATTTTTAGGCGACCAACATGTTACAATTAACTTTCAGAAACTGAAAACACAAACTGTGAAAGGGTTAAAGTTGTTAAATGAAAACATGGACAACAACCAAACCTGAACAACACCGTGGTAGCGACCTGTCAATCATAAGGTAGCCCCACCCTGAAGCACACTCAGCTTCATCATCTATTTTACTCTAAATGGGATCATAATTTACAAAAATGAACATCATGCTGTATTGATGAAGACTTGAAACTAGAGATGGAGACCATGAACTCATTAGGAAAATGTTTACTAAGGTCAAGAGAAGTAGGGTCATTTTCTCATAGACTTCTATACAATCAACCAGAGGAGTCGCCCCCTGCTGGATATCAGAGAGAACGCAGGTTTAAGGCTCTTCTGCATTGACTTCACTTTTCAGACCCAAAGGTTGCAGCTTGGTTGGACCAAAAAAAAACATATTCGGACGTAACTACAATGCTATAAGGGGCGAAAGTAACAAAAATGATTAAAATGAAGGTGATGAAAATGCGAATTGACAAGAAGAAGGGTAAAATGGATGTGAAATGAAAATTAGAGTAATGAATGATCAAGTGATTTGATTAATTTAAATCCAATTTGATAAAAACAGCTGTGATATGATGAAAACAGAGGCAGGTTTCATCACTTTCGCCATCTTACATTCATCCTTCGCAAAACACAAAATTGCCATTTTTCAATTAAGGAACGTGGCCTCAAGGGAGGGAGTCACAAGAAATAATTGAAGAAAACGGAAGTGATGAAAATGCTTATGAATTAATAATAGAAGTGAAGTCAGTTAATTTGATAATCTTGATTTCCTTTTTCATCAAGTTACTTTATGTTCTCTCAATTTGCGCCCGCTATGTCAAGATTTTCCTTAAACATAACCAAGTAGTTCCATTTCACAACGTGTTTAAAACTGCAACCCATCACAACGGTAAATAAAACGCTAATGTGTTGTTTTGGGAGTCATTGGCAAACGTCCTATTCTGTCGTTTAGCTAGGAGGACGTGTTGAACTCGAGATAACTGAACCGAAAGTGCCGACAATACAAAATGAACCAAACGTGCACACTACATCTAGAAAATAACACACGTCAAAAACGCTAAACTATGTTTGTCGTTTTTCTAAGACTGCTGAGTTGCCTCAGATTGCGTCGCGGCCAAAGTACAAAGACTACAACCAACGGCAAACTAGCGTGTACTTCTTGCGCCTGCGTGAGAGGAAAGAACTCTTAATAACAGCAGGCGGCGGTAGTCTGTATTCGTCATTTGAAAAACACCCGAAAAGGCCGACAGACGCGAACCGACGGCCGATAATCTGCTTGGTGTGTCGTGGCCTTTACTCGCTCCCACCAGTGAAGTGCTTCACGTCGTTTCAGGGTGATTCCCTGCTGAGGAGGTGCTTGTTGAGAGGCGCTCACTTAATGGCAAGTGCTTCATTTCCCCGCATGGTGTAATGGCCGGTTACAGCTAATGTAAGTCGCAGGCTGCGTGTTGTCTTGTTGTGCCTGCAGAGGTACAACCCTGAGAAGGAAGATAATAACAATGATAAAAAAATCTGGACCAAGCAAAACATGTTTCTTACCAAACATCGGACTTCTGGATGCTGATCGGGGCATCTTGATCTGTAACTATTGTGTAATGGAACATTTCATCATACTGTAGTAACTTCAACTGTTTGTATTAAGCTTCAAATTATTTGTATGTCCTTTGATGTAACCAGGACAGCAACTGTATGGGGGTCACATGTTTATCTAGTGAAGGACATATTGCCCCTCCCGGGGGGGGGGGGGGGGCAATATGTCCTTCACATAAGAGTAGAAGAAGAATCTCCGTACTTTGGGCTTCGCTGCAGACTGCCTGACACTCTTCATCATTGTTCCTTCTTGCAAGAATAAAGAATTCGAATATTACTTATTCAATTAAGTATCTTTATTTCAGTATAATGGATCTGCTCCTCACCACCTATTAGTATAGTTTGTATCGGTTATATTCCACGACAATTGTTAGAATAGATATATATTTGGGAAATTGCAAAGTATGCAGATGCACTAGACATATCAGCATATTCCCTTTTTTCATCATAACAATTAATGCAAAACAGTGTTTTTTAATAAGGGTAGAAATACAACTACATATGCTGAGTAATAAATACAAATATTAAAGCCCATAAATAATAAACCTGAGTATGTAGATAGGACAATCATAAAGGTAAGACGTCAAGAAAAGGGGCAAAGATAAAGTCAAGTGTCTCCAGGATTCTCTCAGGAGTATTATGGGATATATTCATTGATCCAGTGTTTCTGCACTGAGGATTTTTCAGATTTGCAGTTTTTGCTGCAGTGCTTGTCATCAGGATGAAATAGTTGTCATGATGAAACCCTCGTTTTAAGCAAAGAGCGCTCACACTGTGACTGTGTATTTACGGCTGTTAAATGAATTTGGTCAGGCTCTGTGATCAATACTCAGCTTGACGTGTTTGGAGTTTTAGTGTGGGACTCGGCGACAGCTGATGCAGCTGCAGACTGATGACTTTGGATAGAAAATTCATCACATTATTAAAAGTTTTCAGAGAAAAATAAATCAAACAGTTATGCAGAGTCTCATTTCATTATGTCGTAAGACTAACCAAAAGCACTTGTTAAACCTGTAATGAGTTTGTTATTTGTGCTTTTAACCCACGCTGCTGGTCGAGGATCTTGGACACACACAGTTCATTTCTCCCCCATGTGGAGTTAACTTTGTGTATTGTCTATATTAGCGTTATTAGTGCTACTAGCTGCTGTTTCAGACTGGAAGTCCATTGTTAGCTAGCCAGAGCTGTCAATCAAATCAAATCAAGTTTATTTATATAGCCCAATATCACAAATTATACATTTGTCTCAGTGGGCTTTACAGACTGTACAAGATACGACACCCTCTGTCCTTAGACCCTCGCATCGCACAAGGAAAAACTCCCTAAAAGATACCCCATAATTAAAGGGGGAAATATGGAAGAAACCTCAGGGAGAGCAACTGAGGAGGGATCCCTCTCCCAGGACGGACAGACGTGCAATAGGTGACGTGTGTACAGAACAAACAACATACTGTAGTTAAAAATACAGCATGGACAATCTATGCGACAGAAAACATGATACGATGGTATATAAAAAAGATGGATCCAGGGGGATATCAAGGCTTCCTGGTGTCAGGCAGGACCAGGGCAACAGGTGCAGCCACGATTCGCGGTCCAGAAGTAATCTTTAATAGTGGCAACCTGACAGATGAGGGACACAGCAACTCCGAGGATGATGCCCCGGATGGTGAGTTAGTAACATGCATTTAAGGGACATGAATGCATATCAATAGAGAGGGAGAGGAGAAGAACGAGAAAGATAGGGAAGAGAGGAGAGGAGTGAGTCCCCCGACAGTCTAAGCCTATAGCAGCATAACTAGGGGCTAGTCCAGGGCAAACCTGAGCCAGCCCTAACTATAAGCTTTATCAAAGAGGAAAGTCTTTAACCTGCTCTTAAATGTGGAGAGGGTGTCTGCCTCCCGAACACACACTGGGAGCTGGTTCCACAGTAGAGGAGCTTGATAGCTGAAGGCTCTGGCTCCCATTGTACTTTTGGAAACTGTAGGAACCACAAGTAACCCTGCACTCTGGGAGCGCAGTGATCTAGTTGGGTTATAAGGTACTACGAGATCTTTAAGATAAACTGGAGCCTGACCATAGGTCAGGAGAAGGATTTTGAATTCTATTCTGTATTTTACCGGGAGCCAGTGCAAAGCAGCTAATACAGGAGTAATATGATCTTGGTTCCTAGTTCTTGTCAATACTCGTGCCGCAGCATTTTGAATCAACTGAAGAGTTTTAAGGGATTTTTTGGGACAACCAGATAATAAGGAGTTGCAGTAATCCAGCCTTGAAGTAACACATGCATGGACTAGTTTTTCTGCATATTTTTGAGACAGGATGTGCCTTATTTTGCAATGTTACGCAGATGAAAAAAGGCAGATCTTGAAATTTGTTTTATGTGGGAGTTAAAAGACATATCCTGATCAAAGATTCCTTACAGTGGTGCTGGAGGCCAAGTTAATGCCATCCAGAGTTACTATGTCATTAGACAATACGTTTCGGAGGCGTTTGGGGCCAAGTACAATAACTTCTGTTTTGTCGGTGTTCAACATCAAAAAGTTGCAGGACATCCAATTTTTTATGTCTTTAAGACATGCTTGAAGTTTAGATAATTGATTGGTTTCATCTGGCTTGATTGATAGATATAATTGGGTATAACAATGAAAGTTTATGGAGTGGTTCCTTATAATATTGCCTAAAGGAAGCATATATAAGGTGAATAGAACAGGTCCAAGTACAGAACCTTGCGGGACACCATGACTGACTTTGGTTTGCATGGAGGATTCATCGTTAACACGTACAAATTGAGATCGCTCAGATAAATAGGATTTAAACCAGCTCAGTGCAGTTCCTGCTATGCCAATGAAATGTTCCAGTCTCTGCAGCAGAATGTCTTGCTCAACAGTGTCAAAAGCAGCACTGAGGTCTAACAAGACAAGAACAGAGACAAGTCCTTTGTCTGATGCCAGTAGAAGGTTTGCATCTTTACCTTTTACTACTGGCTCCATACAATCTAGATTTACAGCCATCAGTTGTAAAAGAAATAAAGAAAAAAGCCAACTTCTAACTAACAGCAGGGCAAGAATATGCTCAAATGGTCAAAATAACCCCGCTCTCTTAAAATCTTCAATCTTCAGCCAGCGTTGTGTTTACTCTGACACTAACACTGTCGTCTAAATCCAAGGTGGCAGAAACCAGAAAACAACTCGTATTTTCGTTTCAATCCACCGCTGTCAGGAGAGGCATCACAAGACTAGCTGGTTAGCATGCTAACTTCAGAATACATCTTTAATTTATATATTTATCTGTTGATTGCTATATGGTAGATGATGAATTTCCCAATAAATATGTATCTATCTGTGTTTTTCTCTGCATTAAACACAGACACGTCTTTAACTCAACATCAAACCTGTTACATATATATCTTGCACATTAACCTTTAAACGGTATCTCGACTGATTTCCAGCAAGTTGCTTCATTTCTTGCTTTATTTAAAAAAACAAGAAACAGATTTAAGTGTTCAACCCCAGAAACATGCAGAAGTTCCAGAGATGGGTCCGTGATACAGGGTTAGATACTGCTTTTCCTGCGGCTCTTAATACTTTTACACGACCACCTTTCTTTACCAAAATGAGAGAATCAATAGCTGCACCTTCTCTGACCCTCTCACTCTGAAACCAGAGCTTTGCTATTGAAAAGACAGATTCTGCACCCAGTAATACGGACAAAGCAGATTCTTTGAAGCATGAATGTCTCAAACTAAAAAAGCCTTTTTTGCTTTAAGGAGTCACATATTTGCTGCGTGTTCATTCTTTCCTTGCAAAGCTTTAACTTCCAACACAGTCTCTTAACTGGCTGTACATCATTACAGTGGCAATTACTATCCTAATGACATTCATGTGAGCTTTCTACAAGCTAGAACCTTATTTGGTGGCTATCAGCCAGTATAAAGCACCCGATGTGCTGTAATTAGCCAACTAAAATATGTTTTGTACTGTTCTGCATTCTGCTGTAGTCCTTGTAATTATATTCCAAGAGTGAATATTTTGCTGTGCACACTTAGAGTCAAGGACTGCAGACATCTCTTTGCATAATGTGATGAGTTTCTCCAGCCTGGTTAGTCATCAGAGAAGCCCTGAGAGTTGCTCTCCATTTATTATCATGAAAATGACATGTTTAATGCACAGTTCATCACCGTATTTAAAGCTTCATTGTGGAGCATTTGTGACAGCTTGGGATAATCAACAAGGAATGAAAGCTGCTCATTCATTCATACATTTTCCTGTCTTTTTTTATTTTTGTTCAGGTTTATTTGCTGTTGACTCTTTACACCATCTGCCAGCAGCTCCGAAAACTTCAGCTCTGTTAGAGTTATGTGACAAAAAAAAAAGGATTTCCCATCAAATCTAATCACCTGCTAGAGGTGGGATATATTTACATTTTGAAACTAGTTAATTTATAAACAGCAACAATGTAACCAAACCAATAACTGTATCTTTACTTAAAGGAATAGTTTTAAGAAAGATTTTGCATATATTTGCATTCTATGTGAAAGTGAAACAGTCCGAAAAAATATATTGCAGTGCGGAAATAAAGCATAAAGTGAAGCCCTGGGTTATATTCTTTCGACTTCATAACTCCTTTTAACCTTGACAAAGGAAGTGCATATCCACCACTTCCGTTCTTACCTTTCACAATAAAAGCCCCAGACATATAGACTGTGTAACTGCTCCGAGGGAACTCATATTCACTCCGAGTATTTCACTAACAGGTAACTCAATAAAAAAGAGGATGATGACGAATCCATCTGTTTTTTATTCTGAATAATGGTATGAATAGTTTTGATGAAAGATAATTCGTCACAGCCTTAAAGCTTGGTGAAGACTTATTTATGATAATGTCTCCAAATCGCTGTGAAAATACTATGATACAGCTTTAAACCTAATTCAGTTCTTGCTTACAGAAACAGATGGTAGTTGTATTTTAGGTAATTTGTTAGATTATGTATAGTAAAGATTACCATCTGTTCGTCACAGCTGTGGACGAGGAGTCACGGATTCTCTCATACATGTATAAATATATATATATATATATCTATATATATAGATATATATATATATATCTGTATATATTCATCCTTTACTCAGGGACTTCCTGTTTGTCTTGTCATACCAGGACTTCGCTCATGAACAGCACAGCTTTGTAAACACTGCGTCGTTTTCGGCTTGTAGGTTTTTTTATGGCACGTTCTCACTGGGAAATCACGAAGGAACATCTCCTCTTCTCTGTGGATCTTCTGACTAACAGACTGCAGAGTAGAAGGACGGACGAGAGGCCCATCTGCTGCTCATGAGATGATGCAGAATTGTTAAATGCCAGCCGTCTTGCTGCAGCACCTGTCTCCTTCACTGCACGCCTGTAACTCTTCCCTGTCTTTTCATCAAGTTTAATGGCAGCATCATCACATCGGCGAGTCAAGGTCGTCCCTTTACTTAAAATGGCCTTTTGAAAGTGTGTTAACATTCATCCAACGGGTTTCTAAAACTGTTGGAGCACCATTGTAGTGTGAATGTTTAGAAACCCTCCGCGAGATGGCAGGTAGTCAGCAGACGCTTCTCACACAACACAGATGCAAAAGAAATCCTTAAAACAATGTGACACGAGCCAAAATCAGCGAGAAAAAGTGTGTCGTCACTCAAACCACCGCGAGGCCTTTCAATGTATCTTAAAACTACAGCGAACTGAAGGATTTGTGCATTTCTGTCCGGAAAATGTAACTTGAACTCAAATACTTAGTGTGAGAGGGATGCTAAAGTAAAGACAAGAAGATAATTAAGATCAGAAAGATCCATCCTGAGTGTATACACAGATCATTTAACCCTTAGATGTATGGTTGTTTCTTCAGACAATTCAAAATTAGTAACTACTTCACTTATATAAATTATACAATCTGCCATCTCAAGGAGGGAAGTTTCAACCGAAACATATTTTCTCCCGGATGAATGTAGCAGTTTAAACATGTGGCTAACGTTGTAAACTGAAACTGAACAAATAAAACTACTTGGTTATGTTTAGTAGAAGATCATGGTTTGAGTCGACTTTTGGCGTCACACGAGACGCGAACAGCGGTCAAAGTCCCGTGTTTGTTTGACCCATCCATTAAACCACAACTTAATCAAAGTGGCCATAATTTAATAGTTTGATTCTGCAAACTGTCTTCTTCATTTTCTTGTTTGTACTTAACCTTTATCTGCACTGTCCCTTTGCTGCTGTAGCGCTGTGAATTTCCCCACTTCTGGGACGAATAAAGGTTTTCTGATTCTGATTCTGATTAAAAAACTTTGACTTTGATTGAAAGCATATTTTTGAAACGTCAAAGACAAACATAACCCGGAAAACAATACGTTTCCCTGAAGGACTTCATTGACGATGCAGATTCATTTACATGGGAGCGTTATTTTTTAGGAGACCAGGCAGTAAATGCAGGTTGTTTTTTTCAAAATGCATTCATATATTTCAGTAAAGCCTCAGTTATATTTAATATTTCAACTGTGCTGTTACACATACATTATATTCATGACACACACCGCTCCACTGTGCTGCAGTTCAGAGCGGATGTCACGGTTCCTCCTCCGTGTGTTTTTTTAATCATTTTTCTGCCTTTCAGTATGAGTGACTTGTGCTTGGTGTGTTTTGGTTTTGTCTGGTAGTTTGTTTCTCCTCTTGTCTTCTCTCACTCCTCACCTGGCCTTCATCAGCAATCAGCACACCTGTGCATCAATCAAGCCAGCTCCTCTTCACTGCTTAAACCCAGCTCCAACGACCTGCCTGCCTGCTCCTTTTAATGACTTCCTTCACCCACCTGCTTGTCCCAGCGTCTGCATCTGGGTTCAGCAAAAAAAATAAATCCATGCATTCAAAATAAAAAAGGGTTTATCCTCTGTGGACTGAGACTGTTTAGCTTAGACCTGCTGGGACAGAAGTGAATCTCTCACTGTCACTAAGTGTTGGACAGACGTTTTAGGACAAGGTGTCGGTTACTTTGACATGAATGAGTAATTGTAATGATGCAAATGAATGAGCTGTACCAGTAAGGTTCACTGAAGATATTATTACTGTATGTACTATGTCAGTATAGTAGAAGGATGAACACTTACTGGATAAAAAATGTTTTATCCATTAATTGTGTTGTCCAGGTAAGGAATGTCCATCAACCATTTCTCATTTGCACTTGAGAAATGTCCAGATGACACTGTGTCCTGAATAAGACTTGACAAGTGAACAAATCCTGCAGAGAGGATAAACACTATTTACTCTACATTATGTCCTTGGTTTGTGGAATATTCCAATTTAAATTGTATATCATGAAAACCTGGAAAAGGACCTAATATTGCAAATTCACTACCAAAAAGTCCACTATTAATTGTGCGATCAGTGTTATGGTTTATAAACGAGACAGACGTTCCTGTGTGAAGGCAGAAGTACATTATGAAACTAAAATTGTCCTTTTCATGGTGATATCGACTTGTTCTGAGAGCGAGCAGCAACAGGACCGGGAGCTATACCCATATTTAATATGTTATTTCCTATTGCCAAATGACTACAAATGAGTTTATGTGCAAATCTCAATGAGAAAAATGTGATAAACAGCTTTAAATTTAGTCCCTTATGCAGAGCCATCCATTTTCTATACTTTTACTTTACTTTTTTTTTTTTTTTTTTTTTTTTTTTTTTAAATCCAATTGTTAAAAAGAGCATGACAACAAAAGAAACTTGATAAAGTCTGGTCACACCAGCATTGTAAATCAGCAAAATTCATTTTAATAAGATGGGGAGAAATAGAGGATCCACTCACCGGGATAAAGTAGTTCCATCTTTGAACTTTGACTGTGTGAAAATGTATTTTTCCTTTAGCAATGGAGCTCATTGGCTTGACAGCTGTTTTAAAACATTTTATAGAATGAAATGATATACAATCGTGAAACCCAAAGGCGAGGTAGTGTTGCTTATTTGCTAGATTTGACGACTTTTAAAAGATTGCCTCGGGACAAATCTATTGACCTTGTGGGCAGACCTTAACTTCTCTCCCGTTAAGAGTCGCCAATATGTGGCTCTCTGCGTATGGAAGTATACTGACGACAAGAGGCTTTAGTGGCCACACAACAAATTCTACTCGGTCTGTAAGTCAACTTTGACAGCGCTAAGGCACGGGTTCATAAGGGCCAAAGAAACAGATCGTTTCTGATTCTGCTCTCAATTTTCTCCAGCAAAAAAGTCTGCGTTTGAATGTAATGGACCACATGTGACTTACATATTTTATGTGTATGTGCCTTTATCGTTTAGCCGACCATTTTTTAATTATTGCAGGCGTATGGACTGTACCGTAGAGTGAAGTTCCACCAAATTGTGGCGATCCAACTGATCCACTTACCGTCACCTGTTACCCACAGATAATTATCATCCAGCGCTGAAGAGTGTTTTTGCATTTTTTGTTTGGATTTACCATAAATCTTTCTCCCGACGCACAAATCTTTTGTTTCAATGCCCAGAAAAGAAAAAAAAAAAGCAGCAGGCAGACACAGTTAGAGATTAGCTGGTGAACATAATGGAGCTATAATAAAGGAGAGTGATTATTGGACTAACGTTTGCCAGCAGGACACAAACACGACTCCAAATGAACGTCTGTCTGCGTTTGCTGTAAATTGGCTCGCTAACCCGTTCACTGTGTTCACAGCTCGGTGTGCTGTGGCCAAAAGATTAATGTTTCAGGTGACGCCTGCATTACTACATAATCTAGAGGCCCTGTTTTATTATTAGTCTTATTATAGGCAAAATATACTTTTAAGGTCTTTTTATTACTTCAGTGTAATTGGGGCCACCGCTTGATGAATGGTTTACAGCCAGTAAGGCTGACATGCACAATGTAAAGAAAAGGAATCCAAAACAAGTTTTTTTTGGCATTACATTCTTTCATTGTACAAAGAACTGGTTGGGGTACAAATATATTTTCTGCATTTTTACAAACTACACGTGCACACTTTTCTTTTTGACTCAAAATAGATAAGAACATTTTTTTTTTTTGCCTCTTTTAACTTAGAATACAGGTGTGGGGTTATTGCAGAGACAGACTGACACGGCACCCTGGTAAGCTCTCATACACATCAGTGCCGAGGAGACTGAGTCTGTCCTCGTCATCATAATCCTGGATATATCCTGCAAGTACACCAGTACAGGATTCTCTGGGGGTTGTGCTTTTCCTCCCGTCTCTTCCTGTATTAGACTTATTTTGTGAAGATTATGTTGTTGAATTAATGTGCAATGGAGGTTGCATTTGCATTTGCTGGTATGTTGGCGTGTGAAACTCAGATTTAAAGTGAGCAAAAGGAAACTTTCAGCAGATGAATGTGAAAAAAACATAATTCTTCAAAATATTCAAAATATTCCTTACTGGAAACCATGAGAAATGTCTTTAATTTGTGGCTTAAGTGTTGGATCCTGTGCCTACGTTCAATCGTGCTCTTCAGTTCAAATCTGGGACAAAACTGTCCTCCCATGACAGACGTCGGAGAAAATATGATTATAAAAGCTGATTAGTACAATCAAGTGATTGATAGTGAGGAGGGGGATGGAAGATGGATGTTTTTCATACTCTAGATCAGAGATCTTCAACAGGGGGTCCACGGAGGTACTGCAGGGGGTCGCAACATTTTTGGTTGATTAGACAATTTTTTATATTTTTTACATTTTTTATTTTTTTTTTAACACATTGTTTTTCCACAAATGTACATGAATATATGAACCTGTGTATTAATTTAATAGCTTAGTATTGAATGCACAATGACAGGGTAGCTATGTTTATACATGGCACTAGGCCCAGTTTAATATAAAACACAATTTTATATTATATATATAGTAGAGGGTCCCTGCTCCATCTCTTCATCAGTTTAGGGTCCTTGGCCTGAAAAACGTTGAAGACCCTGGACCTAAAGTTTAAAAAGATTCTTCAACTTTCAAGAAAATTTTTGATTTTCAAAAAATAATCTCAATTTTCAAAAAAACCTTCAATTATGAAAAAATTACTAAACTTTCATAAAAACTTTTGATTATCGAGAAATTACTTCAATTTTATATATAACGCATCTAAAGTCCGTCATTTGGATCCGACTTGAATATTTGATGGGTTCCTTCTTGGTCAATGGTGCATCCTGCCACCAAGTTTCATGACAACCGAGCCAGGAGGGTTTCTGTAACACTGCTGACAAACACATTTGCAATTCTCCACAATATTTGCTCTCATCAATAACACTTCCGGCAGCAGCAAGCAGCTATTTTCTGAAAAAAATTAAACACGGCGTGTGCTACCTGACCAGCACCAAACAGCAGAGGGACTAAATAATAAAGCAGCTGGTAAATAAAGTGCAACAGTCAGCAACTGAAGAGCCAGATACGTAAAAAAAAAAAACAAGTGAATATTGGACAGAAACACAACTCCAAATGAATGCTTAGGTTGCTCCATGTATACTAAATGTTTAAATAGGGGATTGTATGCTAACACGTTAGCCATAACAACTTTCCATTGTAAAGATATGTAAACAAAACGTTTCGTCAGGTTGATATAGACACATATTTACCTTATTTACACATCATAGACGCACAGCAACATTAGCAATCATTTGAGGGGTATCTATGTTCAGCTGATGACGGTCCACAGACCAAAAAACAGATTTAAAAGAGTGAATATTGGACATCGTGCGGATACGAACATAACTCCAAATCAATGATCATGTTGCCCTGTTACTGCTGGACGTATGAATATGCAGCTTTTTGCCATATAAACTTAAAGGGTGATATGTCAATGTTGCATTCACAACGTGTTTCTCCCGCTCCCAAGTGGGGGAAAAAACTATTGCAGGTTTAAATTAAATTACCTAATTTATTTGGAATAAATTGAATGTACTAAAAATATTTGTTTGCTATACCTTAAGCAAGTACAACAAAGTGTATAAGGTTATAATATGTCGGATTCTTGTGCATCCCTGATATGGCAAAAAACTAAATCCATTAATGCATCTTTTAAAAAAGCCTTACATTATTAACTTACCTTTTCATTGTCGTATGATATTTAAAATGTAATGTCAGGCCATGCAATGAGTATGTATCTAGTACTTGATAGAGTTATTTGTTTGACTTTTTTAAAAGATTTTAAAGACCAAAACACTGAGCTCAGTATTTTGTCACGTTAAATTCCTGCAGTACTTGCCATTCGACAGGACACCGACCTCTCTGTGGGGTTTCAGGCACAGCCACAGTGTGTTGCTCGTAGTGTACAGCCATGTCAAGTGTTATTAATGTTGGACAGGGGAAGTGAGAAGAGCCACCACAGCTGCAACTGTCAGTGTTACAGTTACACCAAACATCAGGAGAAACAGCCGTGAGAATCTGTCAGTGCTGACTCGGATGAGAGGATCCACACTCCTACAGAGACAACCAGCAACCCTGAATACTAAAGGATTCTGGGACGTACTGTCCAATTAAACACAGGTTTGATCGACGTAATCTTAATCAATGGGTTAATTAGGTCTTCTTCCACGCAGCGGAGGTTATATGTTCACCTCCGCTTGTTTGTTTTGACCTTACACTGCAGCTTCACATGACCTTGAGCACATTCATGCTCCCAGAAGAGTCTAACCATTTTTGCTGACCAAACTTCTCCTATCTTTACATCATTTGTGCCGAACCATCACAGTCTGGGGGGTCACGGTCCCGGTGCAAGCAGACTACACGGTACTGTTGTGTTCTTTTATTTAGAAATAGAGACGCATAGAAATCAATTTCAGAAAAGTACTCAGCTGAGGACCCATTTCACTGTCCACAGACCACATTTAAGTAGTTACTCTGTCTCACAGATCCACAGAACGGCCACGATCTCTTGTTTACAACATGTTTTATACCCGCCGCCTTTCAGGTATAGTCTTCTCCCATTGGTTGGCTGGGGCCAGGTCCTATTGGCCCCTTGTTGGCACTTAGGCGTGTCCACGCCTCTCAGCGCTTCTCTGCTCCAATCAGATCTTCTGTCACCCTTTTAGGTGGTGTACTCTTCCGCTTCAGTTTACACATATTGCATCTTATTTCACAGTAGTTGGCCACTATACTATGCGTAGTCACTTAGTTCAATAACATTTTTCATATTACATTTAATACTTCTAAATAAGGACACAATAAGGCTCATTGTAACAGCTTATATATTGATTATTCTCACAGTACGTAGACTGATGCACGTCATACGGACCAGAGTTCACAAGTTCTGTGCAACATGTGCTGATGTTAGATGCAAGCTAACAAACGGCGGAGCTGGAAGACGCCCGCTGGGCATCAGAGAGAAAGCTGTATACAACTACGTGCTCCACGGAGGTAGGGGGTAGGAATGGAGGCACATCCAAGGTACATTATATTTTATTGACATTGTACAACTCAGTTTTGCGCAACGAAATGCAGTTACAGTATATTCCCATTGTGCTACATAAGAGAGACAAATAAAAGGATCATCGGTGGGATCAGATACGTTTGCTGAGATTCCTCTTACAGGGTTTTAAAAATCTCACCTGCACAATTTGCTTCTTTTCTTTTGTGGTTATGTTTCTGCTGCTTTGTTTTATAATGCAAACAAATAAAGAAGAAATCCATTCAACACTCCTCCCAATGGATAAGTTTTATTTTTCATAATTTATTTAGTATTTTCAATTTCATAGAATAAGAGATGCTTTTCAATGTTATAGCCTCTTTGTTTCTTCAAAGCATGATACAGAAATGTGCCTTGTTTTCATATATGAAAATAGTTTACAAAAGTCCCCATGAAGAGGGGTTTGTCAGATTTTCACATTCAAACTATTGTGTGTTGAAAACAAATAACAGGAAACCTATCCGTATACATTTTGGGTTTTTTCCTCTGCTGTACCGATTTTGCTCCTAAACCATTTCTAACTTTGAAATCCCTGCTTTTCAATCTGGTGTCGAGTTCTACACTAAAGAATCAATATCAATCTCATGTCTGTGTGTTAGCCTAGCTAAGCTAGTTAGCATAGAACCAGGCTAACTTCAGAGATTGACTTTGACGTTCTCATCTTACTCTCGGAAATAAAGCAAATCAGCATATTTCCCAAAATGTTTACCTCCTCCTCTAATCTTTTATTATTAATATTAGCTAAAGGCACATTTGTATTACCACATGCTTATTGAAGTGAATACGGTTTGTTTGGATTTCTTTCTCAACGCTTTGAGTTGAAAATAGTATTTTGCATATAAAGCAGGAAAAATGATCCCCCTTCTCTCTTTGCAGTCGGGGGATTTGACTGTTTGATTCAATGCAACCTTTGTGTTTCTCTTCTGCAGTTTTATGCAATCATCATCCATAATGTGCATCAAACCTTTAAACATACTGTAAGCGTTGAGGCGTCTGAATACAGACAGAACAGTTCAACCCCAGAAGTCTATTTTAGCTTCTCGTAACCCGGAGATTCGGCTGTATTTCAGTGCTGTGAAGTGTTAATGAACTGTAAATGACGGAGAAGGTGTTTCTCATTCTTTCCCACTGAAGTTAGACTGAATGTGAGCGTCTTCCCAGAGGGGCAGGATGAGCAGATCAGAGGGTGAAATGGTTGGATAATCATGTCTTCTTCATATTTAATTGCTGTATGAAGGCAGGCCAAATTTAGCCCCTTTATCAGCAGGGCAAGTTCAGCTGTAGTGCGTGTGTGTGTGTGTGTGTGTGTGTGTGTGTGTGTCTGTGTGTGTGTGTGTGTGTGTGTGACTTTACTCTATGCGGATGTCAGTGTTGCAGCTACTCAGTTCGTCTTGTCTTTGTAATAGATCTGTTAATTACAGAAAATCACAGACAGAATAGACAGTATATGCTTATTCGTTCCATGAATTTTTATTTATTTTCCACTTATTATTATTTTGTTGTTTGTTTTTTCCTTTTCTTTTTTTCCTCACATTAAAAAAAACAACAACTTTTGGATTTGAGGCGTCTGTTATAAGTTCTTTCTTTTGTTGTATCCTGTCTGAAAAAGTTTGTATTTTGAACAAAATACATGCAATGACAAAATCAGCAAATAAACTAAATGTAGAAAATAATTATTTATGTATAAACCGTGTAAAACATAAACATAAACTCTGTTTTACGTTTGTCTTTACAGAAGGGCCCATTGTTCCAAAGGCCCAGTATTAGTACTTTAAGAAATATTTTTATTATTAATATATTATTTATATCCCATAAATATGATTATTATTTCTAGGAATTTTGATTTATTTTTCTCCTTATTATTATTATTATTATTATTGTTATTGTTATTATTATTATTATTTTGTTTGTTTTTTCCTTTGCTTTTTTTCCTTACATAAAAAAACAAAAAACAAACCTGCTTTTGGATTTGAAGCATACGTTATGACATGTTCTGTGTTTTGTTTTAATTTATACTGTATAAAAACTAATGAGTTTGTATTTTGAACAAAATTAGTCAAAAAAGTAAAGTAAAGTAAAAAAAGAAAAACTGTTTAAAGTATCTGTATCACATCCACAATATTCTGTCGGGCTTCTGTGTGAGAAAATATTTGTAAGACTACATGGTCGAAAACTGAAAATGAAAACATATGAGTCACCTGGTGACATTCGAACAGGAAGTATTGTTTATGGCATAACGAGCGGATAAAATCCTCCCAAGCATTTCTTGTGCCTCTCTTTCCTGTGGCTGCACATACAACATATCATTATCTCCAGGATACAGGAACACTGACCTGCTGGTGAAGACGGGAACAAATCCTGACCTTGTTTCCTGTGAGTTACATGGAAGTACTGTAGTGTGTCTTGTCCCTCAGTGGAAACACTCTGAAGAGTCTCGGGAGCGCAGTGGAAACGGGTGTTGGTCCTCACACTGCGGGATAATGACTCATCTTGTGCTAATGAGCCTTTTGGAAAATGTACTTGTGGTAATAAATGAGCAGTTCAACCAGAGCTGCCAAGGGATTTAAAAGACAATAGGAAGCATCGACATAACCAGTCTGATGTCTCAGTACAGCATGTGAACCGGAGGAATCATCGTATTTCAGCTATCACCACAATAAGAACCGGATAAATAAATTAACTCAAATCCTCACATTGACAACAATCGTATCAACTTTGTACTCTCATAGCGTCACACACACACACACCCTACGCTATTCCTTAAAGGGGTTCGCTACTTTATAACACACTTTAGTTACAAAAAAACATCTACACTTTAAAAATACGCAGGCAGAGAGAAAGTGAGCCAAACTTTTTATTTATTTCACTTTTTATTTATTGATTCATTTTGTCCTTACACGTGCTTTGTTCAAAATACAAACACATTTGCTTTCATACAGTATAAATAAAACAAAACAAAGAACATGCCATAATTTATGCTTCAAATCCAAAAGCAGGTTGTTGGGTTTTTTTTATGTGAGGAAAAAAGCAAGGAATGTCCCCCCAACGTCCGCTTCATTTGGGGTCCGGCAGGGGGCGATGAAGGAAAATGCAAAAAAATAAAGAAAAAAATAAAAATAAAATTATTATTATTATGTTTTTTATTTAATATAATCCTCTTGATGTAATGATTAAAGATTTTAAATAGAAATTGTAATTATTATTGCATGAACATTTTTTTTATTCAGTATATATATCTATATATACTGCATACCATATATATAGATATATAAAACATATATATATATTTTAAAATGTAAGACAATATATATATATATATATATATATAATTTTTTTAAATATTTTTTTTACATTTGCCATAGTGTTGGCAATGGGTTTTTAAAAACATCTTGCAAAAGGGGCGACTTCATATAAAGACTTTATTTATAGGCTTAGACATAGAATACATAGATAGAATACTTATACATAGATATACTGTATATTGATAGAGTGTCAAATGTCTTGCATTTTTATGGTGTTTAAAATAAATATTTTTCTAATAAATAAACTTCTTATCAACCCATATCAGTTTCAGGCTTAAAATAATAACTTCAGGTTTAAGCCCATTCCGAGTAGATACAGATACAGATACAGATCATTTATTAGGTTGAACAGATACAGATAATGTTCTACTCGCTCATTCCTGATCATTTTACAAGAACACTTCATGGAGAGCTCCACCAAGACTCAAACATCTTCCTAAAAACTTCTGTATGAAGGACGGTATTTAACACTTGGCTGTATTTCTGCACATGTCTTTGACTGAGGGTGAAGAATGATTGGCTGCCAGGTGAACGGCCGTGGCCTGAATTTGTAGGAATGTGCAGTGCAGTGACCTGGTCATGAGCACATACCACTCGCGACTTAAATAATCCACATCACGGTTTCACATTCAGCTACAAGAGGAACGCTGAGATGTTATATTATATTAATCGAAAGGAAGTCTGTCATAGATGCAGCATTAGGATCTTTTGTATAGATAAAAAACTGTCAGTAATCCCTGATATGTTACATGGCACCAACAGCAGCACACCCACAATACTACTCCTAATAATAATATATATCAGTACAATAACTGTCCTCTAGGAATGAATTGTCATTAACACACACACACACACACATGCAAGATATATTGCCTTTCTGCCAAATGATGACTTCCCATTCATTTAATCTGCTTTTACATGGTGAAGAGCACAGCTGCATCAAGCTGCTGTAGTTCGTCACAATAATACCAGGAAACTAGGTGATTCTGCTTTCAAAATAAAAGCAGAGAATCCATTTGGGGAGCTACCACTATTTATCTGAAAGGCAGGTTAGCTATTTTGCATTCTCTCTAACATCCAGCAGGGGGCGACTCCACTAGTTGCAAAAAGAAGTCAGATTGTATAGAAGTCTATGAGAAAATGAGCCTACGTCTCACTTGAATTATTACCTCAGTAAACATTTTACTGATGGGTTTATGTTCTCAATCTCTAGTTTCAAGTTTTCTTCAATCCAGCATGATGTTCATTTAGTAAATTATGTTATATTATATATATTTATATATATATTATATTTAAGGTATAATAGATGATAAAGCAAGGCATGCTTGACAAGTTGTTACCACAGCATTGTTCGGAGTTTGGCTGTACTAAAAAGACATTCTAGGGCAGGGCTGCCCAAAGATTACATTTTAAATGAAATTATAATATAAATTGCGGTCTATGCCGTTGTATTTTTTGTTAGGTAAAATGCTCTTTAAATATGTAGGAAATCTAATAACAAATTATAAGTGAGGTGAGAAAAAAAATTCAGAAGGAGACTAAAACTAAAGGCAAATCAATTAAGGTAACTTGGGATCCTACCATGCTGCATCTTAATAATATAATAGAATACAAAAGGTGTTTGCTTTTGTCCCGGGGCCTATCATTAAGGTAGAACTTTAGCCCTCCAAGGGAAAACGTTTGGGCACCTCTGCTCTAAGAAGTCGGCTGTTCTTTTGGTTTTATGCATGTTTTTCGCCAACACTAGCGTCCCAATTAATATAACAGGAAACCTGCATTACGGATGCGCCATGCTAACCAAGCTAGCTAGCTACGGTACTTCGCGCCTCCACAGCTCCACCCTCTCATCCAAATATGTTCAACCTTATATTGTGTTAAAATCTCCTTTTAGGACTTAATCTTGGTTTTAAAAAAAAACCCTGAACTCAAGAGTCACATAGTAGTTTTTTCTGGAGCTTTTCGACTGTGGGATATCACTTAAGTTTTTTTTATGTCTAAACATAAAACAGAATTAATATTTTACAGTGATTTGTAACCGTTGTGGAGTGACACGTTTTTCTGGAGGGCTGTTGTTCCTCTGCTCTGCACATGGGGAGGCGTTGAACAATGTTGAGTCCATGAGCTGGTTTCCTTAAAAATAATTTTCCAGATTGTAATTGTTTTCAGTCACGTGCATTTAGGGCAGCTGAAAAAAAAACACACACACTATAAGGCTTCTTTTTTATTTTAATTTTTTTTTTACAAACAGAAAAAGATCCAGAACAAAACCTAAACGCAGTTGTATTTATATTCAATTAATTCTCCCTTTTTATAATCAATCCACCGAGTTGCATTAGGCTTTACACTGAAAGTTGTGACCGGAAGTGGTGCTGTCTTTACCCGGTGCCTTCACACAGAGGACCCCTCCCTTTCTCCCCATTCACTCCTGTGCAGTGTTTTATACTGAAAGGTAAAAGATGCGAATTCACACTGCGACTTGTGCACCAGTGAGCGGATACTCGAGCCCTCTCAGCCCGTCTCCACTGCTTCATGTGATATGAACGTTTCCCCTCCAGCAGCTGATGTCTGTGTCTGCAGGTGAGGAGACTTGTCGCCTGTTGCTCATGTGCCTGTCTGCTGTTTTATGCTGGCGCTGTCTGTCCTCCGCTATGGTGGCTGCCTTTATACATTTCTGCATGGAGGAACAGCTTTTATTTATTTATTTATCTATAATGTAGATATTGAATGAATATAAGTGTGCACTTGTGTTTGGCATTTTTGCATTCTGCTTTTCTTCATAATTAGACAATATTAAGCTTTGATATGGTGTCGGCAGTTCAGGTAGGCTGGTGCGTGATGTTTTCACAGGGAACGTCCTGCCAGACGCCATTAAAAAAAAAAACTATTTAATGTTTCTTTGATTATTAACGAAATCACACGACATATAAGATAAAATAAAATAAGGCTTTCAAATGTTTAAAAGCCACGCATTTATTCGGCATATAAAGAAGTCACAATCGCCTCTTTATGTTTTGCAAAATTCCAACTTTATTCCTGCTTCTCCTGCTGTTTATTGCGATCTTTTCCTAATAAAATGCTCCGCGGAGGGCGGTAGCGACCAATGCGAACTATATATAAAAGTTTAAATTCTATTAAAATAATTGTTGCTTGGTGTTTCTGGTGTATGCCGAAATGTTATGTGGGGCCTATGGATTCAGAATCTGAGTTTTATTTTGCTAGAAATCCAACTGTTGCTTGTCAGTAAAGATGGATATATTAAAATGCCAAATAATTAAATAGAGTTTTGCGTGACGTTCTTTCCATTTATGAGGCGTATCGGGGCCACAGTTCAGGTTTATCAGACTGGAATCTCTGATAACATTACGTCTGTTTGTGAAGCTAATTGCTGTGTTATCTGGTGCTGTTTGCCCGGGTCATAGACACAACAGGCTGTGTTTGCAAAGCCATGTCTGTCATATGATAGCAGAGCTTCACATCAAATGCATGCGGCAATTCCATAGTTGTGTTCAATGCAGGGAGGTCTTCCTCATGTGAGGCAACAGCTGTCCCCTGCAGACCCGAGGTGCACCTTGGTCAGAGGGGGTTTTGTTGATTCATATGTGGTTATTCAATGCAGTCTGTCACATTGTCAAGGTGGCAACCAGACTCCTGAGGGTCGAGGTAAATCCCACAATACTCATGGATGCCTGTCTCATTGGAATAAAGCTCGATTAAAATCGCCCCCCCCCCCCCTTAATCTTTTATTTGAAGCCTGAGTGTCAATTGGTATTCAGACCCAAATAGGCAATCAATGACTTTTTAGAAATAGCAAATTTTTCTATGGACCCTGATGGGAGAACATTGTTCTTCCAAATGCTTAAATTAAAATGAATAGCCAGTGATATTGCTGGTCTATAGGCCGAACTGAAGAGGTTCAATCTTGTTAAATATGTTTGGCACTTTACTTCTATGATACGGTTTGTGCATGTTCATAGTAGACCTGTTGAATGGATTATTTAAAGATGAGGAGACTTGTGTCTTGGATTATTTTCACTGTCAGATGTCCAAAACTCAAAGATATATGATTTACAACGAAACCAGGAAAAGCACCAGAGGAAGTTTTAAATAATGAATCAAATATCAAAATATTTGCTCATTAATTTAATGCCAAAAGGGAAAAAACATGAATCAACTAATCGTTTTTAGCTATATTTGCCAACATGCCACGCATCTCTATGATTCACTTTGGAATTGATGAATTTATTGTTTGACGGTGAGGAGAATTGTGGCAAAAAGATCTAAAACATGGCTCCAATTTCCATGAACAAATGCATGTAGTAAAGCGTTTTTATTTTTTAAACAAAATTGTAATCGTCTTTTTGTTGTTGCTATAGTCCCGGTTACTGTTTAATGACGTCGGTGCCATCTCGTCATCGTGTAGTCTTAGTCAAGGAGAAAAAGGTTGAGTTTTCCTTAACTAAATGAACCAACTGAACAGTAAAATATGGGAAAACGCAGCTGAAAGACACTAAAAGGCTGTTTGTGTGACTCTTCAGCTTTTAAAGAACAAGTTGTCCTCTTCAAATGATGAAGACAACATATAGGTTGATTGGTAAAACTGTTTATGAAAAACAAATCTACCAACTGGGCTGGTTGTGTAGCAGTTGTGATCTTTTAAACATTTTAACCTTAATACTATTAAGCTTATCACGCATTTTCCTTAAATCCTGCAACCCAGTGTCTGCATGCACCCCCCTGTTAACCCTGGCACAGTGGTTACAGATATCAGCTGAGGTTTTAGCTCATCCACAGAATGTAATCCCTCATTCTCAGGCGAGGTGATCCGACCTTTCACCGCCGCACTTTGAATATCATTGACGCAGCTTTGCTGTGAGGTTTTGGAGCTTGTGGTCTGTCGGCTGTGCCAGCCCTGCCCTGGGACAGTAAGTGTTTCTCATCCGTAGGATAATAATTATTTGATTGCGAGATCCTCCCTTCTCAGAAAAAGCACAGACATCCTGATTGCACCTTATTTTCCTCAATTTTCCCTCCTTTTTTAAAAGCAGTACTAGTCAGCAATTACCCAGTGACATGATGGTCAAATGACTGCTGTGTATGAATCCTGTTCAAAATCAAAAAACGACATTTAGTTTGAGTTTTCCAATGCAGCTCAATAGCAAACTGACAGTTTGATGCATCTATTTTAAAGTTAGTGTCAAGCTTTATGCTTTAAACATACTATATGCAACACGCCACTCGAGGGGCTCTCGGTCAAAACAATACCAAAAGACAACGTAACCGTAGAGGATCATGGGAGTTTGTCACTGCACTCAGCTTCTCACGATTTAGATAACGTAATTTTTCGTTGTTCAGGATGTTTTTACCGGGAGCCGAATTATCTGCAGAGGTCTCCACCTCTCGAAAACAAACGGACCGGGGGAGTAAAGCTGCTAAAAACACTGAATGAAGCTGTTTCACGTTAAAAATCAGTTTTTCCTCGGTGGAAGCAGGACGGAGATGCTACGAGCTAAAGGCTAACGCTTGCTCAGCTTGTTTCTCTGAGAACTTAAGATCCAGACGTCCGAGGACTAAAATCCTTCATCCGCTTCAAATATAGATTTAAAAAGCACCAGGATGTAAAAAGTGTCTTTAAAACTGGATAAAAAGTCAGTTTATGAAGCTTCTGGCAGACGCAACGCTGACGCTGCTACACGCACGGATTTTATCTGGGTTTGAAAATTTATGGAAACATTTGGGATAATGTAAGTACTCCACTCAATAAAATATACAACAGGTCTAATCGTTTTTAGACATTTAAAGATGCATTAAGTGATCTTTGGTGCAGCAGAAGGAGCTGTAAACACAAAACTGACATTATCACCTCCATTGAGTTTTTGCGGCTAACATGTTAGCTAACAGTTGCCTATTTATACACGCAACAGACACAGACACACACTTTACCTTTCATTAGTCGGTAGACAATAACCTTACAATTTTAGGTTCATAAAATCTGAACATATCAGGCTACACGCCCATCGGCACACCGAGGTTTCTGCACGTTTCTGTACAAATGTATGATTTAACAACTGAAATTTATACACACACACACAACACACCATTAACAAAAACATTATTTTCATTATAATATGTCTCTATTTTATGTGCAAACAAAAATGATGTACGTGTAAATCTGCATAAGGAGTGGGGAAGTGTGATATCCGATCACAAGAGGTCACTCGACACGTATTTGGAGAAGGCATTGATATGCGAGGTGTGAACTGACGCTCGAGGAGCCGTCCGCTCGTGATCGGATCAACAAAGACGCACGTTAATGCCAAGTCTGAACAGGGCCCGAAACATGTCGAATAAAAGAAATCCGCAACTGCAATCTGCGTGCGTGCGTACAGGAGTCCCAGCGGATGTTTCACACCTCCAACAGTCTCTAACATTTTTAAGTCAGGGTCTACCTAGCACACATAGAATCCAGTAAAAAATAATTAAAATCTTAAACTGAGTAAGTTGAGTTCTGAAATCCCTTGATAGCTTTTTTTAAATTACACTCAGCAACATTGTTCTGTCTCTGTGAATGGGACATTTAATTTGTTTTCCCATGTCAGCCTTGAATCATTAGGCACCTTAATTTGATGGTAGTGGGAGGTTTCATAACCCAGGCTAAGAATCCTTAAAAAATCCTGGAAAGAGAAATTGAACTTGTGCGTAGGCCTTGCTCAAAAAGACATTTCAGCTGCACTCACTGCTTGACATTCTGTGTAGGAACACCAACTTCTTCCTACCTTTCAAAAACGTTCAATCTCAGAGTATTATACTAATCCCTGTGTGTAAGGAATCCACTCATAACCCTGCTGTATTCAATTTGGGGCTTAACCGAAGATGCAAGATGGAGGATTTCTGATAAGTTGATAGTTTTGAGTACGGGAGAAGTTTTAGCCTGTAGTTGAGACGAGGTGGGGGTGAGCCTGAAGTTCAGAAGGTCAAATTGAATTGTGCCTCACGAGGAAGAAAAGGAGAGAGACAATCTGTTTTTTAAATGTTTAATATGGAATGAGGAGTGATAAAAAAGCGGTCACGTGGAAGTTTCCCCAGCTGTAATCTTCCAGGTTACGCGAAGTAAACATCAACAACACAATGTGTGTCATTTGTTGTTTTACATTCCAAAATGAACAATATAACTGTTAAAATGATTCGTAAAAGCATTTTCAGTTAAGGTTATGACTACTGTTATTATGGATAAAAGAAACCGACAATAACAGTTCACAGCATATAGGCCTGTCGCGATAATTACGTTTTTTAACTATTGTACGATATATGGATATGACCTTGATAATTTTTTACGTTATCCACTTATCGTACGATATAGGGACATGACCTTGATCAATTTAACTTTATCGACTTATCGCACGTTATGTGGACACGATCTCGATCATTTCTACGCTATCGACTAATCCTACGATAAATTGACAACTTCGATCATTTTTTACGACACGATCTCAAAAAACTTTTACTTTCTCGACTTATCGTATGATGTACATATGGACATGACATCAATAATCTTTACGTTATCTTTTTGTATGATCTATGGACATGACGTCAACTCTTTTTACTTTATTAGCTTATTGTACGATATATGGACAACTTTGATAATTTTTTACCATACCGACTGATTGTACGATATATGGACACGATCTCAATCATTTTTACTTTATCGACTTTATCGCATGATATACTTAGGGACATGACATCGATCATTTTCACTTTATTGACTTTATCGCACGATCATTGGATGAGGTTTGATGAACTGTTGTGTTTACATTCCTTTAAAAAAAAAAAAAAAAAAAAAAAAAAAAAATAGATTTTTACAAGAATGTCGCTGACATGATGCCGTTATAGGACTTGGGCATTATTCTGCAGTGATTAGCGTGTCAGGGTTTTTTTTTTATTCCCACCCAACTTTTTTCCACTCTTGTTGTCCATCATCTCTCAGGTGAAAAGTCTTACAGCCACAAGATTAGCTAATAATGATAATCGTTTTCAGAGACCAAAACCAACCATGTCCCTAGTTTAACTTGTGAACGAGTTAAAGGATTTGTTAAAGCCTCAGTCATTTCCTAAAACAGCTTGCCTTTTGTTTGTCTTCACAAACGCTAGTGAAACAGGTGGTAATAGGGAATTTACTTATGGACTTTTTCAGTGGCTAATTAATCCACATTTGCTGCTGTCGTGAGACTTCGTGGCATTGAGTCAAAATAAACTACAATGTGTGTGTTCATGGTGATGAAGGAACAATGTGGTTCACTGATGGGTTTTTAATTATTTGTGGACAACAGTGGAGCTCTCGCAGAGGACGAAGATAAATCCGACTCTGATGCACCAACATCACGGGTCTTTTCTGGAGATTTGTTTCCAGAAATATATAGAATAACCTCCGATTTACCCTTTAAACATATCTTCTTCTTCTTTTCTTTTTTTTTTAAAGGAATATTTAACCTAAGATAATAAACGTTTTAAAACTAGATGTTGGCACAGGGCCAATCTACGAGCCTTCAGGATTATATTCTAGAAATAAGACTTCACTCAGTAGCATATCCATATCATTTGAAAGGCCCCTCAAGCTAATGGCTCTAAATTCCATTTGACAGCTCAATTTTTTGTGTCACGCTGGCTGTGTGGCTCTAGGGAAGGGAAATGTTTTGCCGGTCCATCACTTTGGTCCAGACTGAAATATCGGATAGATTTCTCTGACATTTGAACACACATCCATGCTGCCCTGAAGATGAATCCTAATGACTTTGGTGACTTTTACTCTAGTACCACCATAAGGTTGACATTTATAGTTGTGAGTCATAGGCGTAGGTTGCAGGATTGGGGGGGGGGGGGTTTGCAGGTGTCGCCCCCCCCCACAGTAAAATCATGAAAGTAGCAGAGGACTTTTATTTTGAAGAACCGCTAGAACGCGACTTGACTTGGTGAAGTATGCAACCTTAAAAGCGGAAAAGAAGAAGAAGCGTCGGTTTGGAGTAAACGATGCCAGTCTTAGGAGTATCAGAGAAAGTCTTATCTAAATGTTATACATCAGATAAACATCTCTGTTTAAAAATATTAATAATAATAATTGCAAATGCATGTGAACATACTGGTTGTACCATAATGATTCTGTTGCAGTAAAAGTATATAAAAAAATAAATAAAAAAGTAAATCTGAGATTTCGAGATTCAAGAATGAGCAGGTAGATTTTTGATTCCGACTTTATCGTAAAATCTTAGAGAAGAAATATGTGGAATATGTTTTGAACGTGAGCAGAAAGTTTGCTGAAATACATATAAGCTTTCAAAGTCCAGAGGTTTATAAATGATTTAAAGTTAATTAATGTGCCACATGCACGTTTAAAGAGGCTACTTCCCCCAAACAAAAGACACAAAAGAGGCAGGTACATATGAGCTGCAGGGATAACGTTAAATGAGGAAAGTTGAGCTACAGTCTAAGAGAATAAATATTGCTGCGTTATATTCCATTATATTTAAAATTGTCAATTGTTTTCCTTTACATAAATAAAGGCATTTCCATGATAAATTGGTGCATACAATCTCACCAAATGCAGGAAATTAAGGATGCATTGTAAAAACTTTTTATTTAGAAATTTAAAATTTGTCCAATACTTGGTTTATGACCAATTAAATCAGCAAAACATGAAATGCTCAATGTCTTCCTTTGTCGACGCATTTTTGCCTGCTTCACAATTAAAGTCAGCCGTGAACTAGCAGGAGGAGAAAATGTGTGGTTTAGATTAGTAGTAGCTGATTACGTTTTTTTGAAATGGAGGAAAGAGATGCTGCATTGCTTCCTCATACGACCAGAAACGGAACAATATGATTCCATTATTATTAATAGCAATCATAATATTTGAATTGTATTGTAAGATATCCACTTACAGCTTTTGTTTTCCCATTGTGCTGTGCCTCTTCATGATGAATAAACCAGCAGGTCATTTACGAGATGCTTTTAATCAACAGTAATAATGAGGACGCGTCAGAATATCGTGCCTCCCTGAAGCACGGTGCAGGTTTAGCAGATCCAACACAAAGCAACAGGTTTTCCTCTCGTGGCGGAGCAGCAGCTGGACAAACAGCTTGATGTGGGCCTGGGAGCTGCCGGAAAACAGACGATCCCTCGCCTCTGCACTTCCTCAGAGGCTGTTAGACAGTGTTGCTCTGTCCGGAGGAAGATGTCTGTGTGAGCAGCAGGCTGTATAGAGCTGGACTGTATAACCTCCCCATCGCCTCAAGCTCGCAGAACAATCTTTCCTCCAGTTTACAAAAATGAAATAATAAGTTGGAGGTTATTTTTCCTGTTGAGCCCCTGTATTCTGAATAAACACAGTGCATGCTTCTTTGTGTGGAGTACGAAGGACACTGAGTCTTTATGTGATCTGCTGTAAGACTGTGACTCACTCTAACAATAGGATGTGTCTGAGATCAGTGTGAGGCGGAGGATGTGGAATTACTCCCCTTTGTTGAACACTTATTATGAATCATATTATTTACATTCTTACAAATTGGCACACGTGAGCTTGACAGCAGCACCATTGGAATTTTTTGTTCTTGATTTCCGACGACTAATCTAATTGTACAGGTCTGAATACTGATATACTGAAACCCACTGATGGCTTTGTGTGAATTACATTGTTATAGGGAAACTTTGACGATTTTTCTTAACTGACTTTTTGTCGATGTTCGGCTTGCCTCCACGTTGTACGAAAGCCGGTGACGCGCAGGGAAGCCGGACATGGGTTCTATATTGCAACGGTACAAAATTGGGTAAAAATCTTCAAAGTTTCCCTTTGAAAACGAATAATGTTTGCACTGCAACTCTGATGCTTGCTGTCATTAATTGAAACAGCTGGCTGTCACTTTTGTGAGCCATTATGAGCATTTATCACACGGCTGCATGTGAATCAGTTCCATGGAAAACCAGATTATAATTAATTACTACTACATAACCACGTACTTCCATGCAAACATCATATCCCACATCATACTCGAATGGTGTGTGTGTGTGTGTGTGTGTGTGTGTGTGTGTGTGTGTGTGTGTGTGTGTGTGTGTGTGTGTGTGTATGT